>DWAP01002978.1:0-12643 GCA_018230625.1 Heliconius eleuchia
TATGCTATAATTTTAATTAAATAGATAAGTCTTGCATTTTAAAGGTATTACGTGTGTTAAGAAAAGTACTTCATTTTTTTAATTGTAACGATAGAAGCATGCTGCAGTAGCTACCGATAGACATGTTTAGTGCAATACATAGTTACCATATATCTTATGTTGATAATATTGTTACGTTATCATAGGGTTTCCACGCACGTACAGGACGAAGTCGCGGGCGGCCTCTAGTTTGTTATATTACCAAATTAAGAATAAGAAAATGGCCGCTACGTCTCTACATTTTTTTCCTTAAATGAAAAGTATTTGACTGCACTAATATTTTGCCTTCCTAAATCACATCATCAGTACTTACTATCCAAACACCTAGTAGGTTCAAATCCTGTACAAAATGAATTAAGAAATATTATGATGAAAATGATTAGCATTTTTTCTCTACTGACTTTGCGTGTCTACCGTCATAAAGACAATAACTGAAAAGATAGTGCTATACATATATATGATGCTGATACAGAGCAAAAACGAAAAAATAAACACAGAGCGTCCGAAGGTGGTGTAATTGCTAGCAATCTCTGACGGACGACGACTTGAATTTAGTCTTGAGATACTAGTGAAAATTTTGAACGTCGAGAAAATTATTTTATTTTCGATTACCTATCGTTTTTATCTTCAAATAATATACATAGGAGGGTAGACAGAGTGAACCTGGGAACATAGTGTTAAAACATTCCGTTTCCATACACTTTCGTTCCCCATTTTCCACCGAATTTACGAGGAATTGCGTGTTGAGTGGCGGAACTCGTTATGAACGGTTACGCCTAAATCCCCATTCAATGTCTTTCATAAATCTTAAAAAGTAAGCATGAAACCATAGTGACTTAACACTCCGTCCGCCAGGTGCCGGCGGACAAGGCGCAGGCGTACGACACGGTGATCTTCGCGGGCCCTCCGCCCATGAAGCAGCGACTGTGGCCGCGGCACTGCGTGCAGGACACTTGGGGCGCGGAGCTGCATAAGGATCTGAAGGTTGGTTTAAACATTTTTAATCGTTTATATTTTTTACGGTTAAAACATTTATTTTTTTGCGTTAAGTTACGTAGAATCTGTAGCATCTTTTTTTACGAACTTTCAAAAGATTGTGTCATGCGTGTTGGAGTTAGAGGAACTTAATAATGTGCTTTAACTTATTGTTTAATATTTTAAATTTTGGTAACAATTAGAGCGAGGAAGATGTAAATATTATTAAATAATTCTATTGTTCGAGTTGGAATCGAATCCACAAGTGTCACACTTTTGTGCCACTGTGTTACTACTGCCTCTCAGATTGTTCGTATCCGTTGAGAAAAACAATACATATTATGCGACAACAACATGCGTATTATAAAATTGAATTTTGTCAAAGTTTTGTCAAAATCACCAAATAAAACGTATACACACATAAATTCAACAGATCGTAGACCACGCGATAAAAGTGTACAAAGGCACCAACCCCGAAGTGGATTCGTACTCCGTATTCTGGGACAATAAGAAACTGACCGACACCAGTCTTTGTAACCAACTGCGTTTGAGGGGCGCCACCGATATATTTATATGCGGACTTGCTTACGACGTCTGCGTTGGTGAGTGACATTTTTTTTGTTATCACGCTGTATCCCGTACATAGTAGGTTGGGCAGAGGGAATTTGGGAACCTAGTGTTAAGACACTTCCGTTCTCTCAGAAGAAATGAAAATTATAATTCACAACTTTTCGTGCTTACAGTCATTTGCCTCTGCGCCACAACAATTTTTTTGTCACATGGAATAAAAGTATTAACTTAGCAGGATTG
Source organism: Heliconius eleuchia (assembly GCA_018230625.1). Lineage (NCBI taxonomy): Eukaryota > Metazoa > Arthropoda > Insecta > Lepidoptera > Nymphalidae > Heliconius > Heliconius eleuchia. The sequence goes on from DWAP01002978.1 coordinate 1,825, forward strand.
GAATCCTCCTTAACGCAACTGTTTTGATATCCTCCTTACCGTTCTTGGTGTTTAGGCTATGTTCTTATATATTTTCACCTATATTCTTTACAACGTAGTTTGGGAAACGTAATAAAATACCTATAGTTTCGTGATGTTTCGCACATAACCGTGTAGGTAGAGGGAACCCGGGAAACTTGCCCCCTAGTTTTCGCCGATTTCTTGAGGCATTTCGTGTTTAGAGTGGCAGAACCCAACACCAGAGCGAAAAATTGAAAATATTAAATATTTAATTTCCTCAATTGGTACTCGAACCCACAGCCTGTCTCGCGCCACGGCTGGCCTTATTATTATCTAATTTTTATAAAGTTCAAACAAATATTCTCATGCAGGTGCAACAATCGCCGACGCCCTCGCCATCGGCTACAGGGCGGTGCTCGTCGACGACGCGAGCCGCGGCGTCGACCTCGCCGACATCGAGGCCACTAAGACCACCATCGTCAACAACAACGGGGTCATCATAGAGTCCCATCAGGTAAACATATGTTTTTAACATTTTTAAAGTGTATTCCTAAGTTGAGATGATTCTTTTAATACGTTTTCTATGTATATTATTGGGATGTTTTTCAAAGGTCAACTGAGGTCTGCCTTGAGGTAAATCTATTTTGCCATTCTTTCGTTCGACGTGCCCGAACTAGCCGAGCACGTTCTTCTTCACTCTCACCGTGACATCGTCGCTATTAACTGCCGTTCTGTGTATCTCTTCATTGCGAATTCGATCAGTTAATCTGACTCCTGATATCTTACGAAGAGATCACATCTCTTTATATTTATCTCTTTGTTTTTTCGTTCTACTTTTGTAATATACTTTTCAATTATAAGACTTTATTGAAATTTTATTATCAATTTCCGATTAAACATTTCCAAAAATGGCGTTTTAATAATATTTTGTTTTTTTTTTTTTGATATGACTGCTGCATTATTTTCTTTAATTCCATATTATAAAACAAAAATTATTATTTGAGCATATTTTACGCAAATTGTGAGTTCCACATTTATATTGTTTTGTGATTATTATTTAAAATAGTAGTTTTAATACAATTGATATACTTTTTAAAACACGATAATTAAAATTTGAATACTTTAGTTACTTTGTTACTTAAAACGATGTCGTTATTGTCTGCGATAAAAAATACATTAAAATATACACTAAATTGAACATATCTCGAATTCTAAGTAGTTATTTTTTTACCTTCACCTTTTTTTTTCATGTAGCAGGAAAAACAGAAAGAACGTAGTGTTAAAACAATCCGTAGTGTAAAACACCTCTTCACTATTCGAAACTTTGTTATATTAAAATTATTTTCATTTCACCACATACAACGCCCAGCGTTAGGTTGCACAATTCAACATCAAAGGTCTTTAAAATTAGTTGAAAAAGGAGAATAAAGTGTCTTTACACTACGTTCTCTATGCTTACTTAGGAAAATAGAAATATTTTAATAAGCGTATGAAAATTTAAGCAATGTTGAAAAATGTGGGGAATACAGCGTGAAACTGATTTTCATACTTCATTGAAATTCTAAGCAATTATATCCGGATAGCAGAATTTGTAAAAAACCGTCGCTAAAGAGATGCTAATATAAAAATGGCGTAGGTACAAGAACTTTTGAGCGTGGTCATATTGCTTGGACAGTTTCAAAGAAGCACGGGTTCAAATTACATATTTAAAGTGTTATTCCACATTTAGAAAAATACTTATTTAAAAACGTATAAAATTTTTAACGTAGCGTGACTCGAACAAGCGCCTCCTGGAAACCGACCAGGCGCTCTGACCACTAAAGCCATACGTTCTCATCAAACTATGTCGAATTTTTACTAATATTCTTGTTACAACTTATTACGTTTAGCATCTCTGTAGGGAGGTTCATACTACATATACGGTATGCAGAAAAATATATATTTTTTATGTTAATAATGTATGTAAAATAATTTAAACGACAGGTATTAGCTATGGTGGAGGGTCGCGACCGCCGGCCCGAGCTCGGGTACAAGTTGGCTATGGAACTCAAAAGCGCCATGGATGACCAGTAAATTATAAATATTCTAACAAACACACAAACAAATATCATACATAAACACAAACATATTTACATATATATACATATTTTATTATGTAGTAGTATACATTTCATGACATGAAAAATTATATCAACCAATATTTATATAATTATTTAAAACTCGATATCATAAAATTATTATTTTTATGTCTTTTTTCGTATTTGAGTATCGATTTTTGCAATTCGATTTGACTCTCGATTATTTAAATTGTAATGATGTATAGTTTTTATGCTGCTTTGTTTTTTTCTTCTTTAATCTTTCGCTTTATTTCTATTACGTAAAATATACCAGTGCCTTTTTATATATTTATATATTATATTCTTCAGCTTCATATTCACCTTATTTTTTTTTAGAAGCAATTATTTTAACTTACTACTGTATTGTTTTTCATCGTACTGAAAGTCATAGACACAATAGCATTTTTTCACATATGAAAAAGCATTGATTTCTTTACTACACACACAAAACTATTAAATTATCATTCCCTAAAAAAAGATAAATTATTGATAAATTATTTTGTCTTTTTTTTTGTGGAAAAGAAAAATTTATAATAATATCTTCTTTCCTTTTTGAACAAAAATAATATTAAAAAAAAAAACAATTAGCTTTTTTTAATCTTTGACAATCAAGTGTCATTTACTGTCTCTCTTGCGCTTGCGATTGCTCTCTTTCCCTTCTCTTTAATCTTCTAATCTATTTTATTTACAAATTCTAAATAAATTATAAACTGAATATTTAATTTTTCTCTTATATATTTAACTAGACAGATTACTCTAAAATTTTTAAGATTTTTTCCACATTTAAAGTAGGAAAATATTTTAGAAAACATATAAAAGTTTAAGTTTTCTAACACCATATATACGGCACATTCATATACCGTTTGTTTCTGCATAAGTGCCTCTAATTACAATTAGATACTACTAAAAAAAGTGTCAACAGTACCTATTCGTACTATTGGATATTAGTTCTATTATGCTATAATTTTCTAATTAGGTTTTTGAAAACAAGGTTTCTTTTTTGGTTTTATTTATGTTGAAAATGAAAATTTGAGTTTCAATTATTGTTTTCAAAAAAGCTTTTTAGCAAAAATTTTATGTTAAAAAATTATTTCTTCAATAATTTTTGTTTCTAATCTCTATTTGAGGCGTGATATATATTAATAATATACATTAATTTATTGTTATATTTAATTTCGTAATTCAAAATTATTATTATTATAACAACAATTTGATGTACCTGTCTTTTACTTAAAATTTTGTTCGATAAAATAAAAATAAAAAGAAAGGATTAATCTAAATTTAGATGAAAGCTAAAAGCTATTGAGGCTATTTTAGAAAACAATTAGTCTTCTTTATTTCATTCATTCGTCTTTAAGAATTTCAAGTACAAAGAAAATTATTTGGAAATAACCAATGACGTCGTCATAACGCATTTGACGTTTTTACTTTGTATGAAAGTAATAAAGTGGATTTTTAAATTTTGCCATCGCAAAATCAGGCCATTAAATAAAAAAAAAAAACGTCGAATTAGAAGTCACAATCATTTAAAAATTATATTTATTCAATAATATAATAGGAAAGACAAAACAAAAAGTCAAACCAAATGATCACAAATATAAATTAAATTGTTTAATCTCTTAATTTCTATTTATTCTATAGACAAAATATGGTGAGTACATAGATTATAAATAGAATAGAACAAACAAATAAAACATAGATCTGCTAAAGTTAGAAAGTAGATTGTAAACGACAATACTTATATTATTATAAAAATCTGAATTATTTATTGTAACTAAATAGTACAAAAGAGTACTCGAGGAGTCGCGAGTTTGATTCCGGTTATTGCTTGATAGGAAAAAATAAAATAATATTAGTAATAGTGTAGAATGTTTGCTTTACAATAGTAAGCATGTTATTTTTTATTTATTCACAATGATTGAATACTTGGATAGAGGTGATTTTAATTTCCACGTTATATCCCATTTTTAATAAGGCCGAAAGAGCAAACCTAGTGACGAGACAATTCGTTCCGTCGAAATTAGTTCATTCCCACAATAAAGAATCCAACCTAAAACCATCGCGTTTGCAATCAGCCACTATGCCACTGCACCACGAGGGGTTTGATAAAATTTAAATTTTGCTAATTACTTTTAAATGGTAAATAATTTGTTAACATTAATTTATTTCTGTATTTGTACCCACATCACTTATATAAAAATACACTAAAAAAACAGAAAAGAAAACAAATGAACAAAAGGTGGCCTTATGGCTATGTAGCCATCTCTTCCAGACGACCTTTAGGGCGAAAAAAACTGTCATTATATCAAGAAGGTGGGTGGTGGACGTAGTTAAAAAAGTATATTAATGAACAAGAAAAAAATATATATAAATTTTTGTAAAAAAATATATGTTTAACTTTCTAGGGCTCCATTTATAGTATATTGAAGTACACTTTTTTTTTGCGACAACACCTTAATTCATGTATGTTTTCAATTTATTTGTCTTAATTTATTGGTTTGTGGTATCTTTTTAATTTTAAAGATTTTTTTTATTTAAGGACAACTTAAATAACTTTTTTTAGTTTAAGTTTGTATATTTACTCTGTCACTGTTTTGTTTGTTATTTAAGAGCTAAAAATAAGCGTTGTAGGATTTAAAATAGACTAATACTTATCACTATGTAAAAGTTTTACATTTGTATAAATTACTTATATAAAATATTAAAAGAAAACCATGAAAAATTAAAGATAATTATATTATGGTTCGGAAATATTTTGAAAAGGTAAATTTCCACAAGTCGTTTGTATAATCTCTTTTTAAATTTGAATGTATTTACCTATTTGGCACAAGTGTGCGACTGTAAACAGTCGAGGGAATTAAATATTTACATTTGCTCTAATACAGAGGCAATACAGAGGCGGCGTTGAGTTCCGCCACTCAACACGCAATGCCTCGATATTACGACAGAAAGTGAGGAACGAAGTGTCTTAACACTAGGTTCCCAAGTTCCCTCTGTCTACCCTAGATATTTGTAAATTTCATAAGGGTTTCCAGATTTTTTTCCGCCATTCTATTTTTGGTTAAACAAGAAAAGCACAGACTCGTTTCCGTTCATACTGGTCTTATACCAATGTAAAACTTTATTCTGCACCTAATTTGGACATTCCTATTAGATATACTAAACTTACATTATTTATTTGATGGTTAGTGAGAAAATTTTAACTTATTGTAATAAATATTCAACATTGAATTTGTAGATGTCTAATGAAATGGTTATGTATTGTTATTTTTTTTAATTACGTCATATTTTGTTTTGGTTTTTATTTTTTTTTATTGTATTGATTCTTTTCAAATCGAACTATATGGAAATGTTTAATATATAAGAAGGGTTAAATGTTTGATTTTTGTCAATTAAAACATATTTGAGTGTAGCTTCTGTTAATAAAATATTAAATTATTTATATAAAAGACATCTACACAATGTTAACGCCTTTTAGAATGTGATAGATCGCCAGTGTTCCTTATTGTGAACAAATACGTGTTTGCAAATATAAATGTATGAATTAATTGGTGTATTTATTTAATAAGTCCTTTTCCCTATACAAAACAAAAAAACGAAATAACTTATGAAATAAAAAAAAGAAAACCTGAGAGTAATATCTCTATGACTATAAATGATATCACTAAAAAGTAAGCTTCTTATTAATTTAGTTGATAAAGGATATGAAAAAAAAGAACGTTTATGAAAATAAGCTTTATTCAATATATTTCATTACCTACTATTTGATCAAAAAAAAATACAAAACACCACAAGTAGAAAAAAAAATAGTATAAAAACACAACCACTTATGTAATTAACAAAAAATATTTAAAAAAAACACAATTACATATTAAAAAACTGCAGCAGGACTGGCAAAACTTTTAAAGAGGTTCCAACTTTTAAAGAGGATTACTCTATTCTCTGCAGTCCCAATACGAGACATTGAATGTTAAAATGAAAAGCTAGTAATACTAAAAAAAACACAGATTTATTCCTAGGGGTATAAAATATCTTAATATCATATTCAATGAAATCAAACATAATTTTTTACCCTTTGACCTTTTTATTTACAATTTGGAATTTGGATACATTTTGGAAATTAGGGAAAATAGACTAGTCAACCACTTCATTCTCCATTTACCAAAGAGAACATCAAAATGGTAAACTTTATTTTAAAAGTAGAAAAATAGTATTTGATAAAATTTTTGATCTTTTTCATCAATTTGTAGTTTTCAATATAACAAATGTCACGAACGGTAAATCTAATATTTAATACTATATTCGGTTTGCCTTCCTTGCCATATAAAGCTAGAACTACAGTATAAGAAAAGTTTTAGAAAATATCAATATAAGAAAATAAATAAACATCCACCTCAATTTTATAATTACAGTGTTATGTATATCCATATATATCATTTATAATTATAATAATGAATATAATTGTTATTTAAAATGCATATTTTAATTTGCAAACATTTAGACAATATATTTCAATATGTTGAAGGCACTACAATTTTTATTATAAAAAGGAAAATCGTCAAATATCTTAATCTTCTTTAAGGCTAAGATCACATACATTATTCCTAAACCAGGCATATTTAGTAAGTAATACATTTTTGATATTGTAATATAAATTTCGTAATCTCTAATATAAGCCTTTAAATTGATTTTATTATTTAGAGCGGACTTTAATTTCTTTTTGGAAAGATTTATTATTTAAACGTAATATGTGCATTATACTACTGGCTAGTCAGTATTTCAAATCAGTATCACAATTTTCTGTGCTTTAATTTTTTCATCTATTTTAAGCCACTGTTAACGTTGAAAACACCTGTCTACCCAATTTATGCGCAACAAAATCTAAAATTGTAAGTACTAGTTCTGTTTTACTAGACGAGCAACGCAGTAACAATTCTATAGCTCGAATACAATCTACGGGATCCAATCGTCTTAAATAATTGAAGACTATGTAGTACAGCTCCGTCAATTGCTCTTTGATGAAGAACCAAATTTCACGAAGTGATACCACAGCTGTAGGAAAAACATAATAATTCTTATATATTATAACAGTTTTTTATTCACTAATAATAAGGATAATACTAAGAAATGTATAAATTTTTTATCATAACAGGGGTCAATCCGATACATCTTGAAAATGATACAAGCCGTCTAAACCATGCATTCTTAGAAATGAATGCATTTTATAATATTTTCTTTAACAGTTTTCTAGGTTGAAAAGGATAACCTAATGCTGTGTCTTATTTTGCCAGATCAGTTAAATGAACATAATTAAAACAAGCATTTCTTTAAGTGAGGATCATTTCTATTCACATTCACAACCATCATATCTGACTGCGCAAATGCAGAGAGTTTTTTCAGTGGGCTGCAATGCAAAAAAAATAATAAATGAATAATGAGTTTAAATTTTGATTTTATATTTATGAAAAATATCTACAAGGTAAACGAGTGTACAGGTCACCATGTGGTCAGTGATTACAACCATCCACCATGCCGTGTAACAGCAGAGGAGTTATGAGTACAAGCTGGCTTTTAAGGTAGATATAGATAAACCGGGGCACTCAGTTTTTTTGAGGCCAACTTGGCCTTTCTTTAAGGTGATTGTTATACTGGCTGTCACTTAAAAGTCTTTTTACTGTGACTTAAAAGTTAAAAGCCTTAGTATGGCTCAATGTGCTGATACAGCATGGCTTGAGGAGGAGTGTTCTCAATCTTATACCCACTAGATGCTCCATATCCAGCTGCTCCTCCAATCCCAGCTCCAAGTGCTGCTCCCATTCTACCACCAGCATATCCTCCCACGAGTCCTCCCACAATAGCAAATGTGCCAGTTAGTATTGCTGCATTTTGGTCCCATACTATTTTTATGTCAAATAAGTCAACTAAAAATAAGATTTCTTTTTAATTCAAAAGTTTAAAATATATTTTACATTAGAAAATTTTTATACTAATAAATATTGGTAATATAAATATATCATAATTACTATAATAAAGTAATATCTTTCTTCTTTAATGTTAATATAACAATATAAACATTTCTTTTTAGCAAACATAAAAACTAGTATAAAAAAAATTATGTGTATCTATTCGTTATTTTGAATAACGAAAACTTTCTAGAAAATTGTACTCACCCAATTTCAAAATAGTTAGCTCTATTGCTCTAAGATTTAGGCTTAACTCGGTTGGCATATGTGATTGTTCTAACGTCATAGTCATTTTTGTAAAAAATATGTATTTCTATTAATTATGTATTAGTCAATAACACTTGTTTAGAGAAGACACTAAATTGCGTATGCGAAAATGGGAAAACAGCCAAATTATAATTTATACGTTGTAAACGTTTTATAACAAAACAGGACTAACTAACTACTATATGATCTGTAGTGAATTTTCGTGTGTATTTTTTTGTTTTCTACCAATAAACTTGAAATGCTACAATAAAAAATAAAATTAAATGCAAATAACAACATACACTGTTTATTAACGTTATGCCAATGTCAATGTCAAATGTCAACGTCTCTGTGAAGACATTCCTTTATTCAGCTTAGGCCTTTTATTTTGTTGATAATAAATAAACTTTATTGCACAAAAAAACTTCAGATACAAACTTAAAATAATCTATAACAACAATAAGGCAGACAGCAGCCAAAGCGATGGCTTCCAGACAGCAATATTATTAGAATTAGATTAAATGAGGAGTGTCGATGCCGGTGCAAAGATTAAAATAAGTAAAAAACTATTTAAGTAGTTAAGGTATCTAAATAACTTTATTAGTAAAATCATTAATTCTATTACATTTATTAAAATACACAAACTGAATACAAAAAATAATTATACATTATTCAATAAAACAATGAATATACAAAGCATACAAATAATATTCAATAATACACAAAAATAATCTGTTAATATAAACAATTCAACTATATATTTTGATAGATGAAGTGATAACTGTTAAAAATAGAAAGTTCAGTAAATAGAAAAAAAATAGAAATTGTATATAAGAACTAAAGAATAAAACAATTAAGAAAAAGGAAAAAAAAACTAAACATACAGAGTCAAAAACTTACAAATTAGATCAGTTATTGTGATTGAACGATAAATTATAACTAGTAACTATTTATTATAAATGACTACTAACATCAATATCACAATTAGTCTACAGTCAAAAATAAAGTCTAAGTAATAAGATCCTTCCGATCATATTTATTTTGCTAGTCTAGTAAAGACAGTCTACACATAAGTCTATAAAAATGTCAGTAAATAAATATTTAATTCAATATTAAAAGAAGTCTATCTAAGCAGTCAAACTGGATAATATTTGTTTTCCAAGAATATCTGATGTAACTTGCAATATGACCATAGCGAGTTGTGTACCGTTTCCGCTGTGTTGCATTAAAATTTTTGCTGCATTTTTATAATCGTCGATACCTAGACCGGCTAGATAATCGTAGACAATGTCGAATAATTCAGCGAGTTTCCCTTTAATATCTTGCCATACGTCTCGCATGGATACAACTGAAAAATTAATAAATAGTGTTATAGCATTTCTGGGGTAGTTCGAGATTAAGTTACTATGATGTCGTGGTACGGTCGCACAATCATGTGATTGTAACCGCAACGTTTGTGGGTTTCATTCTCATTCGGGGAAATGAATTATTATTTATTGATATTTTCATTTCCTCGCTCAGGTACCAAGGCAAAACGCAGCGTAGAGTTCCGCCACTCAACACGCAGCGCCTTGTAAATAAAACCATATAAAACGAGAAGTGGGGAAAGGAGTAAGTTAATACCAGGTTCCTTCTACCTACCGTGCTATAAGCGGGATACAGCGTAAAGCTGATTTGATTACATATTAAATTAAAATATAGCGTATCTCACCAACAATCCCAAGTCCACAAGCCCCACCCACAGCGCCGCCGACCGCAGCTCCAATTTTACCTCCATAATGTTTGCCAATCAAGGTCCCAGCTAGTGTTAAGCCTGTAGTTACAAGAATAGCGCCTTTTGTTCGGGTATCGTTAAATAGTATGCGAAAGTTAAACTTATCGCTTATAGTGAGAATTACGTTTTCTAGAGACGTCGGGTCGAAGGGCAAATTGGATAATCCACATGAGCCAGAATCACGACAGCACAGATCGTATTCTCCTTCTGAATCTGAACTAGAATAATCATTTTCAGAATCTGAATTCATTGCGTAATTAACGTTGACTAAGCGGAAACTAGTACAAAATTGATGCGACGCGTCCAAATTATTTCATTTATATTGCAAATGAAAACTACCCGCAATTAAATTTGTCATTATCGAATAGTCAAAAAATATAACAAAATTATCTGTTAACATATTTTGAGTCCTGTATAAAACATAAATGTATAAAGATTTTCTAATAATTTAAAATCAATAATTTAACAACTGACAAAAATGGAAAAGGTATGTAAAGCAAGTTTTTAATAAAATGTGAATAAATTGAAGGTTGGTTTACTTTTATTGTTTTTATAAAAAAAAAAAAACATCTTCACGCTGTATCCCGAACACAGCAGGGTAGGCAGAGGGAACCTAGTATTAAGACACTCCGTTCCCTATTTTCTGCCGAGTTCTGATGGCATTGCGTTTTGAGTGGCAGAACTCAACGCCGCGCTTAGCCTCGACACCAGAGCGAAGA
>DWAP01002979.1:0-12640 GCA_018230625.1 Heliconius eleuchia
GTTAAGTTAAGTTAAGTTAAGTTAAGTTAAGTTAAGTTAAGTTAAGTTAAGTTAAGTTAAGTTAAGTTAAGTTAAGTTAAGTTAAGTTAAGTTAAGTTAAGTTATATAATATGTTAACTTATCAATTGCTATATCTTCCAAAATGTTTATAGAAAAAGATTCAACTAATTTTCATCAATTTTAAATTTAAAATGAAACTTAGAATTAGGTCACTAGGTATTGTACAAAAAGTCTAGATAGAATATAAGAAATGATACACATATATAGAGATATGAATATAGAGATATATATATGTACAAATAGGGCATTGCGTGTTGAGTGGCAGAGAATTCGGCAGCAAGGGGGGTGTCTTAACACTAGGTTCCCTCTGCCTACCATGCTGTGTGCGGGATACGGGGTGAAGCTGATTTATTTATTTATTTTTAAATAAGGCATTCATTTTTTGTGTACGGGTGAAAGGTTAGCAGTCGTCGGTGTCAAGTGACATTTTTGAGGGTGTCGCATGTTACAGGTTAAGCGACACTTTTGCCTTATTTTGATATATTTTTAAGGTTTTGGTTGATTTTTTATTTTCGCAATGATACATATTTTCTGTAATCTATGTATAGACAATTATTTTAAGTACTTAAGAAAACGTATAAAAATTTGAACGTAGCGGTATTTGAACCCGCGCCTCTTTGGAAATCGTCCACGATGGACGGTTGCGGCTTGGACGATTTCCAAATAGTATATTTTCTCTTAATAAGTATTTTTTCTTTTCTAAGTGTGGAATAACAGTTAAGCTAACTATAAGATGTTTAAAAATAATTTTAGGTATCAACGGGTGAATATTAAATATACGCATAATATTTTACTATGTCTTTAAATTAATTGTATGTATCAATTACAAAATAAAATCTTTACAAAAATATCTCGATAATAATTTTAAGCTAATTTTCTATTCACTTTCATTCTTTTGCTCAGTATATTCACTTGTAAAGCACTGCTTATAACGACTTTGATGTTACGTAGAATGAAAAATAGCACAAAGGAGTGTAGTATTATAAAACGTAAGACTTTAAATTTTATAACTTCATAATTAATTTATATTATAATAAAATTAAGTATAAAAGTAAAAAATTCTAGAGGCTTTTGTATAGCAGCGGATTTATTTTCATATTCTTAGCTTTGGAAAAGAAACAAGATGAAGGGTGGCGTTGACTTCCGCTACTTACCATGAAATGTTACAAAATTGTGAAAACGTGAGTAACGGAGTGTGTTACCACTAGGTGCCTCCTGCTCCAAGCCTACCTCGCTAAACGCAGGATCTAATGTGAAGGCAAAAAAATTGAGTTCATATTTACGATGAATAATTAAATTAGTCTAATTAAATCACAATAAATAAATTTCATTTCGTTTTTTTTAACTGTTATTATTTTAAAATAAACAACATAATTATACACAATATACAAGAGGATATGGTGAAATAATAGTACTTAGCATAAAATGGAGCAACCATCACCTTGCAGGGGGAGGAGCTCAAAGTACCAGGGATTTACGCACCCAAGTGTTGGTTTGAAACGCGCAATAACGGTCGCCTCCATTGTCCAAGATACTCCGAGTAAGTGACAGTAACCGCTTATGGTTTCCTTCCAATTGTTCCAGTCCCTAGCATTGTTTTATTTCTTGGAAATGGAAATTACTATTAAAGCGAAATGTTCTCTATGTGTTCTCGTTAAAATAAGCTAAAAGCATTTTTCTTTTCAGGCCGCCTTTCCATTAAAATACAGATATTATTAGCATATTTTTTTATTAAAACATTCGTATTTTTTTCAACATTAGATTGTATCCCAAAAATTGGAGAGTAAGCAAAGGGACCCTAGTGTTAAGGCATTCTAAGGCATTCTGTTCCTCAATTTACGCACGATTTTCTAGATATTGCATATTCAATGGTGGAGTTTAACCCCACTCTATATCTTATTACCAGAGCGAGGAAATGCAAAACAATTCATTCCTGTGAGTGAAAATCAAACCCATAAACGCTTACGGTAAGAAGCTTCGCCACTACGCCACGATAGCCTCTATTATTTTCTAGTGTAAAATATCTTTGGGGAGTTTTACAAAAGAACATAATTGCTCGAACGACGACAACAAGTTACCCTCTAGACAGATAGCTTTGGGGTTGAATTTTTCATTATATATGTAACGCGATGGTGGAATTTGAAGGGCCTACCTCAACCTTAAAAGTGTTTCAAATTATTTTCTTCGTCTCCTTGTAGTGTATGAAGAAAATATTATAATTATTTTCTTTTTGAATCGTGTCTTTATTATATATATTTTTGCTGTGAATTTATCTGAACTTAATTTAATGTTGCTTTTAGTAGCAAGTAACTGTTTTTTTTTATTTTATCAATATTTTATAATAAGGTTGTTGTAGCGCAACGGCAAAGCGTCAGACAGCAAACACGTCGGTAGTAGGTCCGATCCTACTCGGCACTTTTTTGTTTTCTCGCACTTGTAACAAGGTATAGCATGTGTTGAGTTTCACGATTTTTTATATCTTCACGCTGTATCACTTAGAGGAGTAGATAGAGATAACTTGGAAACTAATCGTAAAGACACTTCGTTCCCCATAAAGACACTTCCAATTTCTGCTTTCCGTCGATACTGAAAGCATTGTATGTTGAGTAGCAGAACTCAATACTACAATACTACTACTAATAAAAATAATGAATATTTCATTTCCTCGAGTGGAATTCGAGCCTACAACCTATCACGTTTAAAGCCGCAAGCTTGTGCCCCTGCACCACGACTGGCCTAAACAGAAATAGTAAAAAAAGTATGAGTAAAAAAAATAATATTCATATTTAACTGTTTTTATTATATTTGAACGAGTTTTGCACTTTGCAAAGGCTTTAAGTTTAATAAAATAGAAATATTTATTCCAAATATCATTAAAATATTTATACAACAAATTTAAAATAAAAAGTTCACTGTAAAGACATTCAAAAGCATACAAAATTCATCTAAAATAGTTTCGCTGAGCTGTATGCAAATTTATAAACTTCGAAACTCTACACTAGAACTCTACTATCAATCATAGGGATATTATATCCTAGACAGATTCAGACAAAGTATTGGTTAACATTCAATATATTATATTGCCAGTACTACTGTAAGCGCGGCAAGTTGTGGATTCCCACTTGAGGAATCGAAATATTTTCTTGTCTTGCTCTAGAAACGAAGCTATATGTGGTGTTGAGATCCGCCACTCAACCTCGGCCCTGCTCCTTCAAAATTCAAAAGAAAGTGAGGAATGGAAATATCTTAATAAGAGCGGAGTATCTTAGTGCTAGGTTCCCAGGTTCTCTCTGCTCATCCTGATGCGTGTAAGATACAGGGTGAAGTTGAAAAAGAAATTACTACATAGCAGGACGAACCACGGAAAGGAAACATAGTGTTAAAACAATTAGTTCGCCATTTTCTACCCAATTTTCTATTATTAGAGATATTGAGTGAAATCGGGGAAAACGAAAATAACCTACACTGATCTTCAAAACCACAACTATCGCATTTAAACACCGCGATATAGCCTATAATAACATAAACAAGCCTTACTATTTTTAGTGAACCACGGAAGCTGTGAAGATCAACAAATAATAGAAGCTTATCAAAATAGTAATTTTGAGGTAAGAAAAAACTAAATTCTTGGCTACCTGCCCACCTACCGTGACGTACTACGTGATGTAAGAACTTTGCGCTTGTGCAAGGTCAGTTGTTGTAGTGCGGTTAACTTATTAGATAAAGTTCGAATTAAGTGATATTTAGTGTTTAATAATTATATATATTTTATTATGTTACCGAAATTTTACTAAGATAATTTGATGATGATAATAATAAATATTTGAATTTCTAGAAACTATAAAAATAATAATGAAATAATCTTGAATTTTTTAGTATAAAAGCTTGAAGTTCTAAAGATTTCGAGACCAGTCGGGGCACAAGCATGTGAGTGAGTAAGCGTGACAGGCTATGGGTTCAATTTCCACTCGAGAAAATATTCTCATATCTTTGCTATGATGACGAGGTAGAACGCAGTTGAGTTCCGCCACTCAACAAAATGCTTTTTGCAAGGCAAGGAAAAGGAAAGGAAAGTGTCTTAATCGGAACGGAGTGTCTTAATACTAGGTTCCCTTTGACTACTTTGATATGGCGAGATAAAAAAAATAACATTTCTTTTATTAGTAAATAAAAAAAAACCTACATCTCAATTTTAAACCTATACTGCATATGCACCTGCGATGAGTTGAAAAAAGCTTGATCGGCAAGTGACAACTGTGTGAGAGAGACAACTAATGTCTCCCATATGTTAGACAAGGATAGGTAGATGGTCAATCAAGCCCCCATTCTTGTTGCAGGATCCAGCATCCTAACAATAGTTATTACAGTTTTCTTGGAATATCTTTTGATAGTTGTATTGTAGGCTTTACTGTTTGTTTATCTTCTTGGTGTTGAAATTATACGTTACATTACATTGTGATCCAAATATAAATAAATACATACACATATATATATATATAATTTATGAGGGCCCAAATATGTTTATTTGAAATAAATATTATTATAAATAAGTTGAGGCCATTCATGGCGCAGGGGCACTAAGTGTTACTGTAAAACCGACTGATTGTGGGTTCTATTCCCACTCGAGAATTTTGGGTATGGAATTCCATCTATAAAGCTTATTTTTTATATTTTATTTTGCTTGTTTTGTTGAGATGCAAAGCGTCGTTGAATTTTACCGCCATTTAGGTACTTAATATGTATAATAACCGTAGTCATTTGTTATGAAAAATCATGTGAAAACATAAACATTATGAATGTTTGTTTTTGCCCCACAACCCCAATCACCAAATAAAATATTTTTTAATAACTTCCCCTATACAAAACAAAATATATACGTAGTGTCCCTAATCAGTTTATTTAGTCAGACGAAAGCTCGCTAGGGCGTCTTTTACTGAAGCCCTACAAACTAAGATTAGGGCAGAGACTGAAACGTGTGTATTGTGTTACAATACATTGCCGTATCATGTAGGCGGTGTGCTTAATTGTAGTGCTATTGTGACCCGCCCTTGCGTCGCCTGGAGCTTTTTCTATAATCGATTTTTTTATATTTTCTTTAGATTTCGCTTTGTGCGCTTCGTTCGTTCTTCGTTTCGCTTTATCTAGCATTTAGACGAGTAGGCAATGAGAAAACACTACATTCTTTACTTCTCAGACGGAGGAAATCGCTGCGTTTCTCTTTGCGTCTGCGACTTCTCACCAGAGCGAAGAAATTAAAATAAATTATTTTCCTGAGTGGGTATAAAACTCTCAACCACGTCTACATTCCAATACTGGGGCTCTCCGCCACGACGGCCTCAAAATTTTAAGCAGTGCTTATTGAATTAATTAATGAATTTGATTTTGAATTTAATATTAGATTATCATATATCCATATAACACATTGTTTGAAATATCCATGTATAAAACTTACTGCTTATAATAACAAATCTAGGGTGATTAAAATACAAACACACAAACAAACAACAATAAGATGTTTTTTCCTACTCTGCAGGAGGCAGAAATTATATAGGACTTATATTCGACTTCTTAAAGCAATGAACCGAACCGAACCGAAGAGATGAAAGTTCGAACCATCGCATTAAATTCGAATCTAAAAAAAATATGTATCAAACATTTTCGTTTCAAAGAATGTTTCAACACTACATTCTCTTACATTTTCGTCATTATCCACTAAAAAAATAACACTAACATAACACTTTTACAAGAAAAACAAGTAAAAAAATCTTAAATTTCCTCTAAAGTTCACAGCATCCGATACTTGAGATGAGTGCGCAAAAAAATATTATTAAAATCTTCTCCCTTCTAATCACCTTTGACCTTTAAATACTATTATTTCCACTCCAGCGGGGCTTTGGCAAAAAAGTTGTGACTAACATTCATTAATTTGAGCATCCGTAGTAAAAAGTAATTATTTTGAACGTTTTATATAATTACTTCGCTTCGCTTCGAAGTGAAAATATATTTTTTTTCTGTAAATATTTTAAGTGTGACTGGCGTGTTTCTTTTTTGTATGGAAAAAGTGTTGTAGGTTCAATTCTCTTTCATATTGTCAGAGTTGCTAGAACGAAATTATGGGAGATGCTACTCTGGTACTCTATTGTAACATGAGCGGACCCTTGCTCCAAGCTCTAAACTTTCAGCCTTGATTTGACGTCCAATTGGGTGTTAAGCAAGGATGCGCCAAGTCAGCTTGGTTGTTCGATTTGTATGTGAATTGCCTGCTGTACGCAGATGATGCAGTGCTCATTGCATTATCAGAATGTAACTTGCATTATTACAGCCACTCTAAAAGAAGAGTGTGAAAATAATGGTTTAGCTTGAATGCGAATACGATAAATATTCTGATATTTGAAAGAAATGAAGAAAGGAAACAATGCAAGATCAGTGTAAATGGTAAAACATTAGAACAAGTGAATGAGGTGGTTAACTTATGAAGTATGTTAAGTAGAGATAGAAGATACGAGATGGATGCGGAAAGGCGTACTAACGGTGCCTTAGCTGCATTGATTAGACGGAGGAAACCTCAGCATAGCTGCATGTTTGGCTGTACATAATGTAGTGTTGGTAACGACGCTGTTATACGGCAGCGAAACGTGGGCATTACAAAAGAAGAATGAAGGAAAGATGAATACTGTGGCAATATCTTCGTAGGATATGCGGAGTCAGCTTAGTTGATGGAATCCACAATGAAGAGACACACAAAATGGCAGGCCTACCGAGGATGTCATGGTGACAATGAAGAAGAACGTGTTTAGCTGATTTGGGCACGTCGAACGAATGAGTGATGAAAGAATGAAAATTGGTCAAAAATATTGTTTAATAATATGGTTTTCTTTCTTTTCTTCGTATTTTATTTATTAAGGCATGGGTATACATTACTCAAAACTAATTTACAAATTGCTAAAGTAAATTAATCAGGCGTAAAATTAAACTTCAATGATTTGAAGTCAACGACATTCTTGAGAAATGTCCCTTTGAGAGGTCTTTTAAGTTATGTTTTATTTAAATATTGTTATAATATAGAATATGAAAATTATTCAATAATTTTAAAGAGTTACATTATGGCTGTGTGTATTTGTATGTGAAGTAGAGAAAGTTATAGTTTTTTTTTTATTAATATTTTCTTGAACTTCTGTAAACGTAGTGATGCGACTCCAGGATATCAAGTATTTAATATTTTCATTTCAGCGTTCTGGTGTTAAGGCAAAGCGCGGCGCTGAGTTCTGCCACTCATCACGCAATGATTCCGGAATTTCTCGGAATGTGGGGAGGGGAGTGTCTTAAGCATTGGGCTCCCTCTGCCGACCCTGCTACATGCGAGAAACAGCGTTGAAACTGTAAAGAAAAAATGTAACCTCTATATTGAAAAGAGCAACTGTTGAGTTTCTTGTGGCTCTCCGGACCAGTGCTACCTTCCAATCCTGTGACTACTTTATCTTCATTGGGCGCGTTAAAAGTGCTTGCAAAAGTATATTTGAATTAAAAATATTTTGAATTTGAATTTATTTTTGATTTTGATGAACAAAAATTATATAAATTCAACTTAGAAAAACATAAACGGTATTCGCCCAACATCAAGACATAGCTACCTGTCATATTTTTTGCTACTAAGTGCTGAATCTCATTAAGAATGATTAATTATACTGAAGCAACGTTACTTTGAGAAATTTTCACGAGAACCATTAGACCGAAGACCTTTCATATACCTGAATAATAAGTCGGTAGCTTGTTTTTGTGTGATATTGCCAAAAATTACACGAAATTGGCTGAAAATCACATAAGAGTTTAAATAAATTTCAATATTTTTCTTTGAATTGTTATTTCTTGTCACTTTTATAAAGCTATTTAATATCATATTGTATTTGACACATTGTTTTCGGTATATAGCAGAGTAGGCAGAGGGAACGTAGAATTAAGACATTCCGTTTCCCACTTTTTGCTAAATTTACGAGACATTACGTGCTCAACTCCGTGCTTTGTCTTAACTGAGCGGGAAAATGGTACAATTTATGATTCAAACGCTATCCTCTAGAACCACGGTAACAAATAAACATACAAACATAAATATATATTATCTATATACAAATAAACATACAAACATAAATATATATTATATTCTCATAGGCATTCCCACCAACAAAATAGCTACGTGAAATGAAAAATTCATACAAAAAACATAGAGTAAGGTATATTCGAGCCCTTCATACGTACCTGAGTGCCAATTAGGCAGGTTTGTTATTGGGAATACCGACGTGGATGATACCCATTTTGAATACTTCGTTCTGGAGATATATGTCGATGGAGTAATATATCACTATTTCTACTTTTATTATTGTGTTTTTATAAGGTAGATTTATATTTTTTCTAGTTATTAATCGAATTCGAAAATGAACCCGCACTTCTGACTACTAAGACATGTTCTTAACACACTACGTTGAAATTCTTGTTACAATTTATTTATATTGTTATTAAAATATGTTGTATACAATATAGCATTGGATTGAGTATCGCCATTCAAAACTCAATGTATCGAAAGTTGAACGATGCATGAATAATCGATTTTTTAACATTAGATTACTTATATGCGGGATTCATTCTCCCAATGGAAATCGAACTCATGTCCCATATCGAACTGTTGCGTACACTATCATACCCTTGTTCCACCGGGCAACAACGGTCTCAAATAAACGTAAATAAATCATCTTCACGCTGTATCCCGCACTTAGCAGGGTAGGCAGAGGGAACTTAGTGCTAAGACACTACGTTCCCCACCTTTTGCCGAATTCTGGAGGCACTGCGTGTTAATATTTGACCTAAAAATATAAATTATAACAAATTTAATATTCACTTCCACCAAAGAAAGTCATTAAGCCGATGATATTCAAGACTAAACAAGAAAGAAAAGTCTTTATACAGCAAAGTACAGTATTTCTAATTTTCAAACTCAGTCGGACAAAGAGCAAAAACAAATAATTACGTTTCGCCAAGTTCACTGCGTCGAGTATTAATAGAGTGTTGGTTGAACGTTGGTTGATACTGGCCTATACAATATAAAGTACGGTTGACAAGTTGTGGCTGCTCTGAAATTAGCTGTAGGTAGCTGCACAGATTTGGTTTTAGCATTTTTCTTATTTTTGATTATTTTCTTCCCTATTAAACAATGCGCAAAATTTTAGAAAGCATATCTTTAGAGTGACCACGACCCATCGATCGTACTGTACAGTGTACATGTCTGAATAAAGTGTTTATAAATCTATCATATTATAAAATGAGACCAGTCGTGGCATAGGGGCACAAAGTGTGAATGTAAAATCGACTGGTTGTGGGTTCGATCCCCACTCGAGGAAATTAAATACTTATTTATACATTTATATTTTCATTTCTCACTCAAGACGTAATGCCTCCAGAACTCGGCGAAAAGTAGGGAACGGAATGTCTTAACACTAGGTTCCCTCTACCTACCCTGCTGTGTGGGATACAGCGTAAAGCGGATTTAATTAAGTATAAAGTAAACCGTTAACCATAAATGGGTTAATGGTTTTGATCCCGACTCTTGGGAATATTTTTTTTTTATTTCCCAGCTCTGTTCAACGAAATGCGGAATTAAGTTACATACAATGTCTCGAAGATTATGCGGTATGTGGTGAACGGAGTGTCTTAATATCAGGGATCCTCTGCCTAGCCTACCGTAGGTGCGGTACTTTATAACACTGAATAAAAAACAATTAAAATAATTAATTTTCAAAATAACATAGAATAGATAAACTGAACTAAAGCTTTCATAAGTTCAAATACCTCATTGGTCAACATTGGCACATTGGGCCAACGTTTAAAATTATTATGGAAGTACTGCAGTGCGTGAGCGAGATAGATATACTTTTTTATATGCACTAGAAAGAGATGGCGCACACGGCATAGAGTAAGTGCACATTGCATGCGTAAATAATGTAATGTATATTGATGTTTGCTTAACGATTTGGTTTGGTTTGCTTTTTATTTGCTCTAAAATGTAATAGAAGTTTAATTTATCTGTGTTTTTTAACCAATTGCTTAAAAAATACGTTTATATAGGCAATGATTGATAAAATATGAAAAATTGATATGATATGATATGATATGATATGATAGCATGGACGTAGAAATGGGTTGCTGGGCCTGCCCATCCCCGAATAGTAGTAGTGGTACAAACACCAGAATTTGTATTGCTAAAAAAATTATCCTGTAAAATAAAAAAAAGATCTTAACATATAAATATTAGTACAAAGGTGAAGTCAAGGCTTTTTCTGGAAAATATCTCCTGATACATCAATGTATCATATATATATTATATATATTCAAAATTGTAACCAAAATTTATCTTTCTTTTTCTTCTCAAGCCTAGTGATGATATTTAGTTTTTTTTTACTTTTCGTTGAATTTAAAAACAACATTGTTGTGTGTTGTACACTAAAAAGATTAATTTTTAAAATTTTTTGTGGCATATACAGTCCCCCGAATGAAGATCGAATCCACAATCATCGCGTTTACAGTCAGACACTGAACAATGCGTCACCATAGCGTCAATATTATTGTATTTTTACTCTGTGTGATATAACGGCGGGAAACCGTTCCCACTCAGTACTTGCCCGAACATCGCTGTATACGGTTGTTACGTCAATTGAATTTTGAAATTCGAATGTCGTATTTGACAGATTAGCTTTTGAAAACTTTTTTACTCTGATAAAATTTGTGACACAAGTTCAACTTGTTTTGACATTGTGTGAAATGTGATTGTTTTTTTTTTTAATTGGATTTGAATAAATATGGTGGTGAGTTATTTTTTTTATAAATAAGATCAACGATGAATGATTATTTTTTTCAATTGTCTCAAAATATATATTTATGTATTTATGCGAATATTTCAATGTTTTCTATTTATTTTGTTAAGGCATCTCAGTTTTATAATTTAATTATTTTGCTTTCCGTGAACTTTGGCTATAATTATAAAAAAGTGCGTGACAAAAACTATTTATTAAAGTGTGATTATATAGTAACTTACATAGAGATATAAATTTAAGCTTCTCTAAGCTTCTAGCATTTGTTTTTTTTTTGTTATTTTCTTAAAGTAGTGAATAATTAAATAAATTGAAAATGAATTGAAATATCTTTATTCAATAAATGTTAAACATATAATATGCTTTTTATATAACTAAATTCAAAACGACTAAGCGAAATGTAAAGAACAGAGTAATATAGTTTTTTAAAATAAATCTAGTATTATCTATCGTAACAAATAACCAAAGCAGCATACATGTTTAGCTTGAGAGAGAATTGGAGAACGGAGTATCTGGGAATCAAACCCACAATACAGCCTGAATAATTGTCAATTACCTTTCTTTAGCGTAGCTCCGGTAAGTAAGTATAGACCGCCAGATAGCCTTATGTTAGGATACCATCCATTCAGATAATGATAATAATAGAAATACGCTTTATTGTACATCCAAAAAAGATACAAAAATACAATCAAAGTTAAATGGAATAAAGCCTTAATAATTTATTTTTCAATTTATTACCATTTAAAAAATTAATAAAAGGACAACAATACATATAACATCTACAAAACTAAAAAGGTTTGTAATGATGTTAAAAATGTTGTTAAATTACACAATTCTAATAAATACAATTATAATAAATTTTCAGTGATAGAATAATGTGACAGAACATACGACAAGCGCTGTCAAATTCTTTCAACTATTAATATTTTTTCTATATAATAAACTAAAAAGAAAATGGGATTAAATAAATATACCTATTTGGTTATAGTTTTGTTAGTCTGGACAAAAGATATTTTATTTTTATTTTTACGTGTGCTAGGCATCACTATATGGGTAGGTAGAGATAACTTAATGTTAAGACACTCTTTTCTTCGATTAACTGTTTTGAAATCTTGAAGGCTTTGTAATAAAGTATAAGTTATGATATATGTATATTGTAAACAAGGCAGATTGTGGGTTCGATTTGAGAAAATGAAATATTTAATATTTTCATGTCCTCGCTCCTGTAATCAACTCCGGTAATTTACAATGCCTGAAAAAGCAGAAGAAGCTATGTGCGGGATGCAGCATTAAGTAAAAAAAACATATAGCAAGATAGGCTTAGAGAACCCAGTGTTAGGACACTCCGGAAAATTAATAAATCTTGATGGCTGTATATTAAAGCAATTTATTTCAATTCTAGTATTATAATATAACAAAATTATAACTCCATATTGATTTACATCATATCATTAACCGTCAGTTGCAAAATTACTTATCGAACTCGAGACGTTACTTTGGATATTAGTTTACAGTTTGCAATATAATCCGATATGTATATCGTCACATGTAATTTAATTGCAAGGCTAAAGTTAGGAGGTAGTGAGTTCAATTCCTACGGAGTTTTATTAATATATTTTTAGTTTTTTTGCAGGGTAAGCCTGCTTAAAACGCTCTGGTGTTAACACACGTGTCTGTGAACTTAGCAGAGCATTGTCCAGCAGATCAAAAATAAAATAGAGTTC
>DWAP01002980.1:0-12637 GCA_018230625.1 Heliconius eleuchia
ATATATATATATATATATATATATATATATATATATATATATATATATAACAAATTATTTAATATATTATAAAAATATGTGATTAATATATATTATGAACAAATTTTATTAATTAAAAAATCAATAAAGTCAAAGACAAAATCCAAGAATTGATAAATTTATATTAAGTTGTTGATATTTCAGAAATAAAATGGGTCATCAAATTACTCCCCGGAATCTTAAATCCAAACTTATTTTAATTCACTCTTAATTGAGTGATGGACTCATATAACTTATTTGGTGATGATGGAAGCGGTATGTTGGAAGGACTTACTGATCTTGGTGGAACAGACAGCTTTGCTGGTAGCTCTACATCTGGAGTAACAGGAGATAATAAAGATACTTCTGACAATAGGTATGTGATGACTATATTAAGTAAAATATAAACTCACAACTACAAATGTCATTGATAAATTTCTATAGTTACAGGCAACCATATAATCCTAATAGTGTGACACAAGAAGGAACAATACAAAAACTGGCATCTTTTGGAGGCGGGGGAGCTAGTGGTATACCTAGTAGTTCACAGCCAGTTCCAAATCCAGGAACAGGCCCACCTGGACCAGAATATCATGATTATGGTGGATACCCTCCGAGACCTAGGCTACCACAGCCCCCGCATGCACCACTTCATCCATCACACCACGTTCACCCATCACATTCATACCCTGGCTATCATCCGGGACCAGAACCAATGTACACAATACCTGAACAAGGTATATATTTACGGGGATTATACATAATATTCGAATAATTTTGCCCTGCTTATTTTAATATAATAAAATTTTAAGGTATTGGAGACATGGGTGTATGGTCAGGAGCACCAGGAGCAAATAGATATTCACCCATTACACCTGGATATAGACATTCATATGAACATCAACAAAAGATGCACCAATACCCACCTCAACAGGTAATCACAATAATATTTAAAATGTATTATTTTCTTTCACTTCATTAAGTTACTAATAAAGTAATAATAATTTTAGGGCGCTGGCATAGGAGCCTTACAAGCTCAAAATGGTGCATATCTTCCAAGACAACCTCATTTTCCTCAACCATCACAACAACTCTATGGTCAGCAACAGGTAAATTTTGTGACTATTTTATTGAATTCAATATAAATATAAAGATACCTAAAATAAATTTTATATTTAATTATTTTTGCTTTCAGAACTACCCAAATTATGCACAAATGCACCCTCCATCTGCAACCAGAATATCTCAGCATCCCACATATCACCAGCAAATGGATGTAAATGCACACCAGTATGGAATACCTCACAATCAACAAAGTCATGGCTCTTTACAGCAACACCAGTCTCATCAAAGTATGCCGGGTCACACAGCAGGCTTGGGTCCGGGAATTCAAAGCCACCCTAACGCACATATGCATCATTCAGGACCTTCACCTCTACATCATGTCCCAAGACAGCCGCAAGTTCCGCCATCAACAGTTGGGCCATCCCATGCTGTACCATCTCAAATGCCTTATGGTTCACCTCATCATAGTGTACCAATCAACTACCAACCTCATCAAGTACAACATCCTCTTGATGTAAATGTCACTAACCAGTATGGATCTGTCAAGCCAGGATTGGATACGGGAAGTCCACAATATAGACCACCTTTCCCACAGTTATCACCACAAATGTCTCCACGAGCACAGATGTCGCCGAGACAAGCACAATCACAGCCTCAAGTATCACCACGACCTGTGATGTCTCCTGTGAAGGGACCCAGTGCGTCACCACTTAGCTCTCGAAATATACAAGCACCTCCAACTACAGGACCACCTGTCTCGTCATCTTTTCCATCCCAAAATACACTTCAAGCACTGGAACAAATGGTTTTACCACCTACTGGAGAGTATACTTTTCAAAGAAATCAATCTTCACCAGTAATAGGACATAACATAGTATCGTCTCCAAATCAATGGACTCAAAATAAAATGACTCCGCCAACAAGCCTTACAATGCAAATGGACACCATTGATCAAACTCCAAAAACTTTGGATACTCCAGCTATGTCTAGTTTAAAGCAAGAACAAGTTAAAGTCCCTGCAGTTCCAATTGTAACTAACAGTAATAAAATATTAGATAAAAATCTGACTGATACGGAAAGAATAACTGAAAAGACACCATCACTTGGATTTTTAGCAAATACTCCTAAAGAAGGAGTATCGGCTAGCTTGAATAACCCTACTATTACTACATCAACTATATCAAACTCAGCAATTTGTTCAACTGAACCTGTCGAGCCTAAGGAAAATTTAAATCACAATAAGCTTTCTACAGATGGAATTTTTGAAACATTAGGTAACTCAAAAGAGGAACTTAAACAAAGTGATGTCCCCATAAAGGATGAAAGCAAATCAGAAAATGTACAAATTGATACTAATAAGCAAAACAACAGTATTAGTAGCAATGCCAATGAATCTATTTTAAGTCAAAGTTCTCTTTTGCCAAGTGCACCTAATAAAGTAGATACTGTAAGTGAACATACTTCAAATAACACTGCACAAGTAAATATAAATTTGGGCCATGCACCACCAGCAGTGAATACAATAAACAATAAATATGAAAATACAACAAACATCAATGTTTCTAGAAATCAAACATATCAAAGTGATACCTTTCAAAATATGCAAAGTATTATACCCCAAGGTGTATCACCTAGTATTGTGCAAAGTATTCCAAATAGTATGCCGAGTAATCAAAGTCACAATAACTCTACTACAAATTTTCAAACAGCAGTTCCACGGAGTTCATCCCCAACATTGCAAAACTTACAAAGTAATGTTCCAGTTCCTCATTCTATACAACATGCAAATATAACTAATACTGTATCTTCTAGTATATCTGTTCACAATTCACAAAGTAATATGCCATGCTTACCTCCTAATGTTCCAAATATGCTAGGAAGTGTTTCAAATGCAGTTCATAACTCACCAAGTAATATTATTGGTGCTCAAATCAATGCTCCAACAACAATGCCGAACATTCAAGTGGGAATACCTATAAATCCACAAAATATTCATGGAAATTTAGGTCCAAATATAGGCCCAAGCCAAACAAATGTATTGCCTAATATGTCACTTAATCCAAATATGATAATAATGGGTTCTAATAACATGCCTCATCCCAATATGTATTCAACATCACACCATCAAGAAAGAACATCTTTGCAGCAACAAATTCAAGAAATATATTGTTTACCTCCTTCTAACGAAAATCAAGAGAAAGTTAGGTGCTTACAAGAAAGATTATCCATGTTACAACAACATGAAACAAATGATAAATGTAATGGAGGACCAAATTGCTTATTACAGAATCCTATTTATGGTTCAAAAATGGTTGAAAGTCCACAAGTCACAAGCACTACAGGTCGTGGACGCGGTAAAGGTCCTGCTAAGCCCAGAAAACCACGAGCTAAAAAAGAAAAACTAATAACATTATCCCAACCACTTGATCAACTACCTGTATCTGAAGATTGTGTAACTGCTGGTACAGGCTTACAAAGTAACTCTGAAATAGATGCAGAAGCAAGTGAAGATATTACGAATTTAGATAGTAGTGCAATATCGATGGAAGAAATGACAGGTGGAAAAATTAAGAAACCACGAGCGCCGCGTAAGAATAAGGAGAGAAAACCTCGTGTACCCAAGGAATTAAAACTTGCAAAACAAGTGGGTGACAAGCCAGTAAAAGAAAGAAAGAAACGAGAACCTAAAGATCCCAACGCACCAAAAAGAAGAAGGAATGCTAAAAAAACAGTCGAAATTCATGCTGATACAACAACTTTTAGTGAGCTTTTAGATAAAGATAACACAGATAATTTAACTGATGATAGTTTCAACAACAGTATTGTTGGCAATGAAACCTTAAAATCAAATATATCACTGACACAAGATACAGTTTTGGACGATACAAATGTAACCGATTTCGATGATATACCAGTTTCGAAAATAGCAATAAAAGATCTATTAGAAGAAGCAGAAGCAAAAAAAGAGCTAATTGACAAGGAGGACGAATTTGATCCGTCACATCTAAAGAGAAAGTCGTCTAAGAAGAGGTCATCTGGTGGAGGAAGTTGTAAAAAAATGATGAATAAAAGAACACCCAGTGGGAAAAGAAAACGGCGCGGAGGATTAATACCTGACTCCGATGGTGAACCTGATGATCTTATGTCTACACCACCACCATCACCACCTCCGGAGGGTGACGATAGCCTAAAACGTCGATCAGCTAGAAATACTCAACGTAAAAAATATACAGATGATGTTCTTCTCCGTTTATCGGACGATGAATTCACAATGGTTAATCCTAAACAAGATAAAGACTTTGATGACTTAAGACTTGAAACCAAAGATGTCAACAGACCGGAAATGATGCCGAAACCCAACTATATGTATGTCAATACAACGGAAGAAGATTCTATGATTGTGCAACACGTTTTGGCATGTCGAATGGGAAAACGAGAAATTAAAATAGAAGTGCCATCTTCTAACGATAGTTTGCCAAAACGAGAAGAAGAAGAAGTACCTATTGAAAAGCTGGAAACATTGAATGAAAATCCAGAAGGTGAAATTCCAAGTGAAACAGAAGTAATGACAAAAGATAATGAAAACTTAGATAGAAAAATTAATAATCCAGAAGAGGAAGTACAGAAAAGTGATATCAATATCCAAGATACTGAGACGGAGAAAGAAATAACTGAAAATAAAGTTTTTCAACCTGTAATAGTAGATGTAGAAGAATATTATGTGAAATATAGAAACTTCTCATATTTACATTGTGAATGGAAGACTGAAGAAGAGCTTTATAAAGGTGATAAGCGCATATTTTCGAAAATAAAACGTTTTAAACAAAAACAAGCTCAACAGTTGAATATATTTGAACTTTTGGACGATGAACCTTTCAATCCTGATTATGTTGAAGTAGAAAGAATTTTGGATATGTCTGAAAACCAAGACCCGGCGAATAATACTGTCGTGAAGCATTATCTAGTTAAGTGGAAAAGTTTGCAATACGAAGATAGCACCTGGGAACTTGAAGAAGATATAGATGTTGATAAAATAGAGCAATATAAAATATTTAGCGATTTACCTCCAAAAGATAAATGGAAATTTAAAAAACGTCCATCTGCTGATCAATGGACCCAATTGAAAGAATCTCCATTGTATAAAGGTGGAAACACTTTACGGCCTTATCAGTTAGAGGGCTTAAACTGGCTCTTATTTTCTTGGCACAACAACAGAAATTGTATCTTAGCTGATGAAATGGGATTAGGTAAGACTATACAAAGTTTAACATTTGTTAATTCAGTTTGGGAATATGGGGTACGAGGTCCTTTTCTCATTATTGCTCCTCTGTCAACTATACCAAATTGGCAGAGAGAATTTGAAGGCTGGACAGAAATGAATGTAGTAGTTTATCATGGCTCACAGCAAAGCAAGAGCATGATTCAAGAATATGAATTTCATTACAAAAATGAAAAAGGCGAACCCATTAAAGAACTTACAAAATTTAATGTATTGATTACCACATTTGAAATAATTGTAACAGATTTTCAGGAACTAAAATCATTTAATTGGCGGCTATGTGTAATTGACGAAGCCCATAGGTTAAAAAATAGAAATTGTAAGTTATTAGAAGGTTTGAGACAACTTCATTTGGAACACAGAGTCCTTTTATCAGGGACACCTTTACAAAATAATGTAAATGAACTATTTTCATTGCTTAATTTCCTAGAACCTTCTCAGTTTTCTAGCAGTGATGCATTTTTAACTGAATTTGGTCAGTTGAAAACGGAATCAGAAGTGTTAAAGTTACAAGCACTTCTAAAACCAATGATGCTTAGGAGATTAAAAGAAGATGTGGAAAAGACACTAGCTCCAAAGGAAGAAACTATTATCGAGGTGGAGCTGACAAACATTCAAAAAAAATATTACAGAGCTATACTAGAAAGAAATTTCAGCTTTCTACAGAAAGGCACCGCATCAGCGGCAAACATTCCTAATCTGATGAATACTATGATGGAACTAAGAAAATGTTGCATTCACCCATATTTACTAAATGGTGCAGAGGATCAAATTCAATTTGATTATAAGCAAGCTAATGGCGAAGACAAAGAAGCTTATTATAAAGCACTCATTGATTCATCAGGAAAAATGGTTTTAGTTGATAAATTGCTGCCTAAACTTAAAGCTGGTGGACATAGAGTTCTTATATTTAGCCAAATGGTACGATGTCTTGACATATTAGAAGACTACCTCGTTTTTAGAAAGTATCCTTATGAGCGTATTGATGGAAGGATAAGAGGGAACCTACGACAAGAAGCAATTGATAGATTTTCGAAACCCGATTCTGATCGGTTTGTCTTTTTGTTGTGTACAAAAGCTGGAGGCTTGGGTATTAACTTAACTGCCGCAGATACGGTTATAATTTATGACAGCGATTGGAACCCTCAGAATGATTTGCAAGCACAAGCACGTTGTCATCGTATTGGGCAGCAAAAAATGGTTAAAATATACAGATTAATATGTAGAAATAGTTACGAACGAGAAATGTTTGATAAAGCATCATTAAAACTTGGTTTGGATAAAGCCATTCTGCAAAGTATGAACACTTCACAAGGCAAAGAGACAGGTATCAAACAGTTATCGAAAAAAGAAATCGAAGACCTTTTAAAAAAAGGAGCTTATGGTGCTGTTATGGATGAAGATAATGCCGGGGATAAATTTTGTGAAGAAGATATTGAAATGATATTAGCTCGCAGAACTCAAGTTATTCAAATGGAATCTGAGAAAGGATCAACATTTTCCAAAGCTAGTTTTGCAGCTACTGATCAGAGATCTGATATTGACATAAGAGATCCTGATTTTTGGAACAAATGGGCAAAAAAGGCAGAAATTGATACAACAGAAAAGAAAGAAGATGAAGATTTAATTGTTACTGAACCAAGAAAAAGAACTATAATAAAAAGATATGGTCATGATGATGGCCCAATGGAAATGTCTGATATGGAAGCCACCCCAGATTCTGATGAAGATGAAGAAGGTAATAAAATTAGAACAGTATATTAAGTACTTATAGTTTAATATGATGTTTCAATGAATATGACTTTTTGTTTTTGCTTTTTGGTATTACTAACAAAAATATGATTGTAGCAAAAATAAGTAATCTCACCTTTTCACTGACAGCTTCATTCTTTATAAACAAGTATTATTAAATTTTATTTTAAAAAATTATTACTTTATCAGGTATAAGTCTAAGGAGCAAGCGGAAGAAAGAAAAATTAGGCCGGAAAGGTAGAAGATATGCAAGTGACGATTATGTCCCTCGTCATGAGGGTGTGCCTGTTGATGAAGAAGTAGTTTATGGGTCCTGGACCAGATCAGAATGCTTTAAGATTGAGCGTGGTTTATTGACATTCGGGTAGTTGTTTTTTTTATAATTATTTAATTTTAAGATATTTGTCGATTCTGTCTCACTTTCAGTTAATATTACTTGATTCTCAAATGATTATTATTGAATTTAATTTTTCATACAGATGGGCACGTTGGGAAGAAACAGTCGATAAAAATCAATTCCGAAAAGGATGGACACTTCCTGTTATAGAAGACTGCGCGCGAATTATCGTAAGTTTGTTGAGTTATTGACAAAATAATATATAGTACGAATATACTATTTTATTGACAAAATAGTAAATACTACGACAGGAATTCCGACTTAAACGTCAGAAAAAATGTATGTACTGGTTACAGTCTTGTTCATACAGAGACACTCAATCTATACACTGAGTGGTACCGTGTGTGTCGTGTGTCGTATTCTATTCGTATCTTAAGGAGTGAGCAGATACTCATATTTTGTCTGTTCTTTTAAATGATGATTTGCCATGCTAATACTGAGAAAATATAGATTTTCACTGAGTTGAACACTTATTTAATACTGATTGATTTTATGAAAGATAAAACTGAATTTTGTCATATACATAGATAAAAACACTTCATGAACAACTTGCAGGTTCTTTACTGCTTACGCCATTATAAAGGTGATGAGAAGATAAGAAATTTTATATGGGATCTCATTGAACCATGTGAAAATGGTGAGGTTACAATATCAAGAAATCACAGTGGACTGCATAATCCAGTACCACGAGGCAGAAATGCAAAGAAGAAAAATAGACTAAAGGACATACCTAAAGCTCATGATACTCAAAAATGGGAGGACTCAGGTCACTGGAGTTCAATAGATAAATATGATTGTGAAGCTTATTTAGAAAGCAGCTACAAAAAACATTTGTACAGGCATGCTAATAAGTAAGTGAGGTTGAGTTTAAATATATTTATAATACTTTCATAAAAATTTTTTTTTGTTATCTTTTAAATGTATATATATATATATATATATATATATATATATATATATATAAATACTATTTCTTTTTTTTCATGTATGTATTTTTTTATTATTTAAATACTTAAAAAATACATAAATGAAAAAAAAGAAAGTCTAGAAAGGTCAATTTTAGTTTACAATTCTTTTTGTCTTTACATTTTTTTTATAAAACTATATATTTATATTGCAAAATTGATGTTATATTTATATTGCAAAATTGATTTTTGTTTAATTTTTTTAATATCTTTCTCAGAGTTTTGCTGCGGGTTCGTATGATGTACTATATAAAACATGAAGTTATAGGAGACTACTCTATACAGATAGACAATGGAGCACATGCAAGGTGATTTTAAATAAATACATATATACAATATACTTACGCTGTCTACAATACTTGTGGCAATATTGACTATATCACAATAACAGTGTCTCAATCCATATATTTTTTTAAATAATTACAACACTTAAAACAGTTAAACCCCAATATCTGAGATACAGAATATAATTAAAGTAGCTATTAAAATTATAATACCATTTAGACCCTATTGTTTGCTTAATGGATTGTTTACTTCATTTTTCTTATGTAATTATAAAAACAAAATCTTATAACAAAATAACTTATAATTATGTTAAGCAATTATGAAAATACATTTTAAGAATGAGCTTTGCTTAACGTTATTCATGCTCATATTTTTATTTAAAGAAGCTATTAATGTGTTTCCCCAATTGATAAAATGAACACATAATGGCTTGACACTAGGTTTACGCGGCCATCAATTGCACATACAAAATTGCTATATGTTCGGCATAAATTGGATAGATCGATGCTGGTAAAGTTATTAAAAGCATGTATAAAAATAATTAACAGTGATAGACATGACATCAATACAAAAAATAAAAACAAGCTCGGAGTGAGCTTGTTTTTATTTTTCCTTGAAAAAGTTGGCAAATCATTTATGAGATGAGGTATACACGCATGTATGTATAATAGAATTCTACAAGTAATTTTAGATTTTCCATTTAAAAAATTTAAAGCCAAAATAAAAAAATATTTTATTACTAATTAAATTACTTTTTAATTCTAAATGAGTATAATAATATCATTGTGCGGAATTGAATACTTTAGATGTCATTATTATAAATTAATTGTAAATAAAAATAACATTTTAAAAAAGCAACTTAGGAGTTTCTCACCAGCTCCTACTCTCACTAGAACTGTAGTTGTTGCCGGTGGCCGTGGCCAGTAGAAATGATACTGGTGACGTGTTTATTTTGATCATTATGATGCAGTACGCTAGGCTTGCGAGTGCCGCGCGGCGTGGACAGCGCGCCCCCGCGCCTCTGGTGGGACTCGGAGTGCGACGTGTCTTTACTGGTGGGCACGTACAAACACGGCTACGAGAACTACCTGGCGATGCGCTCTGACCCACAGCTCTGCTACGTAGACAAGCTGGGGCCCCCTGACGATGCTGAATGCACCGATATAAAGTGAGACTTAGTTGCGTTTTACGATTAAATGAGTCTTACTATTTATTGTTTATTATGTTTTATTAAAAAAAAAAGCCACAAAAAAGTGTAAACATTTTATTAACAGTGCAGATTGCATTTGAATTTTATAAAATGTAAAAAACTACTAAATAATTATCTATTTTATATTTCAGAGCAGGAATATGAAAATAATCCACAAAACTGATATAAAATACCGAATAATGAATTTGAATTTATTATAATAGTTGAATGAATCGCAAAACATTGATGAAAAAATAAATTGTTTCATCTAGATAATTTCATCAATTTTGTCAATTTATCATCAAAATTTAAACTAAATAAAAAGGAAAAAAAACTTAGTTTAGTTAACAACAAATTTAGTTTAGTTGGTTTGTTATGGCATTCCGAGCGTGCCAGTGAGATTGTACATTTGGTGTGACAGAAGCGAAGAGAGGAAGGTGCTGGGCAGCGTGGCCGGCGACGAGGAGTGCACGGACGACGTGTCCAGCGGCGCCGGCGCGGCCTCGCCCGCCGCCTCGCCCGCGTCGCCGCGCGACGACGACGGCACGCACCTGTGGCCCTCCATGCAGGACCTCAACACGCGCCTGCGACGCCTCATCACCGCCTACCAGAGGAACTACAAGCGCGAGGAGCTCAAGCTGCAGCAGCGGGCTAAGGTTAGTTAGTTGCTATTACCCAAATCTCATTATATTTTTTTCAAATATTTTTTTTTCTTGTCTACATTAAGCCATTTCTGCTGAATGGAAAACGTGAAGCTGAATTTTATGTAAAATAAAACATTTATATCCAAGTAATTATACTCTGATACATGCAACATTGCAGAACTTACTAGTAAAAATTTTGTGAACTGCACCAAAACAACAATTTATTAATTAATTTGGTCATAATTTTTTTTATATGATTAGATGGAACGGCGTGAGCGCATGGATCAACTTGCTCGAGATGAAATTTCTCAATGGCGTTGGTCGCGTGCGGACGAAGAAGCTTTTAGAAGAACAGTGGCATCTTATGGAGTCGAGTTTGATCCAGCAACTAAGAGCTTACGCTGGAGTCGGTTCAGGTCATTGGCGAGACTCGACTCAAAAAGTGATGATGCTTTGACAGATTACCTTAAAGCATTTATGGCGATGTGTAAACGACAGTGTGGCCTCGCTGTGGGAGAAGCAGAGCTTCCTACTCGAGCTGATTTGAAAGCAGAACCAATCGGTGAAGAAAGAGCTATTGCTACTTTAGAAAGGTGAGGTATTTTCACTTTACTGATTAATCATCATGTCTGTTTTTTTAGGTTCACACTGTATACACAATATATGTGTTCATTCAATATGTATATGTTTTATTTGATGTACAATAAAGAGTATTTTACTTTACTTTATACATTGTGTTCGGCCCATTGCCTGTTTTGTGGAGAAATTCACTGCACTTTGTCTTGACACCAGATCGAGGAAATAACAATTATTCATTTCCTCAAGTGGGAATGGAACCCATAACCATCGTGTTTACAGTCAGTACGCTGGGCCGCTGCGCCACGACGGCTTCGATTGATTTCTTTTT
This sequence comes from Heliconius eleuchia, assembly GCA_018230625.1. NCBI lineage: Eukaryota > Metazoa > Arthropoda > Insecta > Lepidoptera > Nymphalidae > Heliconius > Heliconius eleuchia. The sequence continues at coordinate 11,502 of DWAP01002980.1, forward strand.
ATATTAATTTATTAAAAAAAGTTAAAGTATCCTCCAATGAAGTTATTCTATAATAATACCTTTTTTCTTAGAGCTTATCTGTGCTTGTGACTTTAGTCTGAATGATTAATTCTTTGTCACTGTCACGTCACCACATTTACACTAATAACCCCAGGGCCAAACCAAGCCCGACCTTCGTTATTTAATAAGCCTGAAACTATCTGTGCATATAGACCCAGCAGCAGTCTCTTGGGTTATTAGAGCTAGCAAACACTGATAACTTTTTTCACTGTCAGTGTTGATCATCCTTAATGAAGGTGCGTGCATTTGGATGTGTAGCAATTGTGTGACTTTAACTTTAATTAATATAAGTATGGTGACGTGTAAGTGATAAAGAATTTATAGTCACCCATATAGAGGTCGCCAGTGCGCAGCCAGCTCTAAGTTATTTATTGTTAAAGTCACCTAAATATCCAAATGCGCGCAGTTACCAGTGTCGATCATTTTCAAATATACTTATTATCTGATGTTAAAAGTAATATATTTTTATACTTCTATTACTTACAACCTCGTGACGCAATACAATATTGTAACTATAATTGCAGAATTGACCTGCTTCGCGTATTACGGGAGGAGGTGGCACCCCATCCAGCTTTGGAAGCTCGCTTGGCACTATGCGAGAGATCGCTAGATGCACCGCCGTGGTGGCAGCCTGCGAGACACGATAAACTATTAGTTCTGGGCGTATGCAAGTAAGTATTTACTGTACGCTCTTGAAATATGTAGGGCCAGATTCCCCACTGGTTAATAAAGTCCCAGACAGCCTTATCTATATATTAGCCAAACAAGCTATAATTTTTGTTTTCACAGTTCTCAAATAGCAATATCTAGTAGATAGTTATTTGTAATTTAAAAATTTAAAAATCATTTGAATTGTTGCTCACTATTCTTGTTCATTAATGTGAAAATTATTTTTGAAAATATAATAAACAGTTATTGTACATTTTCAACATCCGTCTGTGAGATACAAGTTAATTATTAGATTAATATCTGAAACTACATTTGTGACCAGTTAAACTGGCCCTGACGGTTTTATTGATTAAAAATAAAAAATTAAATTAGCTTCACGCTGTATCCCGCACACAGCAGGGTAGGCA
>DWAP01002981.1:0-12636 GCA_018230625.1 Heliconius eleuchia
GCGCTTTGCCTCGACACCAGAGCGAAGAAATGGAAATATAAATTTAAGTAAATACATTTATTTTGAATTAATTATGTTTAGGTGGTGAGAGTATGCGCTCTACAAAAGGACTTTCAACAATTTCCCCACGGTGACCAAACGCTCGTTGGTGAAAGAGGAGCATCTTTATCTGGAGGGCAAAGGGCTCGTATTAACCTTGCTAGGGCTGTATACCGACAAGTAAGGAACAAAATCTAATCGAACACAAATATTGGTATTGTGGGACCCCAGATCATTTCATAACCCGTGTGCTACGAGATTAAGGGAGCGCGAATTACGTCAACATTCACAAAGAAATTTCGCCACCTGCTTCTGATCATACTTTACTTAGCATCAAGAACTCCGGTTTTAATTATATCATCAGCATGTAATTTACTATACTCGTCCCCATGTTTATATTTTATATACTTGAATCATTTTTACATTTTTAAATTATTATTCCACACATAGGAAAACTTTATTTTTAAAAAAAAATTTCATACTTGAATCTGTCATAGGGAAAGAAATCACTCTGTAGATTAATGAGAAAACCTATAATATCATTATCATTATTAGCTTTAAAATCAATATGTATGTAGAATAAATATATAAAGAGTAAATTTCGTTAGTATTACGATTCAAATAATGAATATTTTAATTCTTTCAGGCGGATATATATCTTCTAGATGATCCATTGTCAGCAGTAGATGCTCATGTTGGTCGGCAACTATTTGATGAATGTATCACAGGATATTTGCGCCACACCACTCGCATTCTGGTCACTCATCAACTTCACTATCTTAAAGCCGCTGATTACATTGCTATTATGAACAACGTAGGTGTATAAGGATATTTATTTTTTTAAAACATAATTAATACCATAAATACTGAAGAATTAGAAGAGGAAACTTACGATTAGGGTACTTCGTTCCCCACATTCCGCTCAAAACGACTCTGTATCTTGTCATCAGTGTCGTTGTCAAGGCCTCTTTTTGTCTAAAAGTGAGGAAACAAATTAAACGCTGTTCAACTACGCCACGATAACTTCGACTTTCAATGGCCTTTGTATATTATACATTTAAGATTTTTATTTTTAAATTCATCAAAATGTTTAAAAAAAATGTAGGGTGTAATTGAAGCTCAAGGAACATACGAAGAGTTATTATTGTCCGGCAAGGACTTTGCAAAGTTGCTATGCTCCGTTCAAGAAGACAAAGAGACTAGTCCTGAAACTGAGAAGCCTTTACCAATGTCTCGTCGAACATCAGCTAGAGTATGTAAATTTGTAGTAATTAAAATATATTTGTTTTTAGCCTCACGCTATATTATTAATTAAATTATTGTTTGTGTATATATATATTTTTATTTGAATTATTTTTATTTGTTACGTTAATTTGTTTTTTCAAAAGTTGTCAACCACGAGACGACCGTCTCTGGCAGAATCAACTACGGGATGTGAAGGTCCTGCACAAGAAATGGAAGAAGAGGAAAGGGAATCAGGATCAATGGGTTGGCATGTATATGGAGCTTACTTGCGAGCTGGTGGTCGAACGGCCAGAATAATATTTATGATTCTTCTCCTTGTAGTTGGACAACTTTCAGCAACTCTTTGTGACTACTGGGTTACACTCTGGTATGATTAACGCTTATAATGACTATGTCAGTCATTTTTTTTTGTTTGTATTCAACATAATAAATATTCTATTTATATCAGGACAAATGAAGTGACTAGACTCAAGGAACAAGAAGCAAATACCACAATGAAAGAATATGAAAGAGTAACGCCTACAGATAACACTACATTCACATTTACATCATATTTTTCTGGAATAGATTTAGAACCAAGTAAGACAAATAAATATATTTATTGTATATTTTTTCTACTTTTACTAAATAATATATTAATTGTATATTTTTCTTATAAACGTAAGTAATTTTCTTAATTCCCTTCTAGATCTAGACATTCACGCGTATATTGGACCCTTGGATACAGCTCAATATCTTTATGTATATACAGCTCTTATTGTATGCTGTGTCTTCTTCATAACAGCTCGTGCATTTATGTTCTTTAAAGTGTGCATGACGGTCTCAAGAAACCTACATAATGATATGTTCCATTCCATGTTACGAGGAGTTATGCGTTTCTTTGATAGTAACTCATCAGGTAAGGCGCGTTTTGTATAGATTTTAATGTAAATTTTGCATTATCTTTGAAATAACCTTAAAATATATATTTATATAGGTATGTGAAAATTAAAAATATCATCCTTTTTATTTTCAGGTCGTATTTTAAATCGTTTCTCTAAGGATATCGGTGCTCTAGATGAGTTGTTACCACGTTTTCTGTTGGAAAGTATCCAAATTTATCTTGTAATGTTCAGTATACTAGCATTGAATGCAGCAGCTTTGGTGTGGACTCTACTACCAACCACTATTATACTGCTCCTGTTCTACGTTATACTCCAAATTTATTTGAAATCTGCGCAATCCATCAAGCGTTTAGAAGGCACTAGTACGTAAAACATTAAATATGATTATATATGTTTCTTTCCTCACAATATATATATATTTATAAAACATAACGTATTATTACAGCTAGGAGCCCCGTCTTCTCTCATATGTCCGCAACACTAAATGGTATAAGCACTATTCGATCAGCTGGAGCTCAACAACGACTCATTCAAGAATTTGATGGATACCAGGTATTCATATAATTAGTTATTTTTTTTAATGTAAACCTTAAAGTTATATTACCAATATAACTTTAAGGTAATTATATTAAAAATAACAGAAAAAAAAATTCAAAAAATGTTACAATGTTATTTCTTTATAAAATTCTAGGACATTCATACGTCTACTTGGAGCAGTTACCTCGCCAGCGGCGTGACGCTTGGTTTTTGGCTCGACTTCATATGCGTGCTCTATTTGGCAATTGTTATAGTAGCCTTCCTCGTTATTGATAGCAGTAAGTTATATACGCTAAGAAAAAAAATCTTATTTACTTAAACATAGTATGTCGAGATCACTATCGCCTATATTCTTTTTAACGCCATCTACATAATCTTGAGGTCAAACGATGCGCAGGGGCACAAAGTGTGCCAGTAAACGCGACTGATTGCGAGTTCGATTCCCACTCAAGGAAATGAAATATTTATTTAAATTTATATTTCCATTTCTTTGCCCTGGTGTCGAGGCACATCGCGGGCAGAATTCGGCGGAACGGGAACGGAGTGTCTTAACAGGTTCCCTTCACTCTTAGGTTCCCTACGCCTACTATCTTTTATTTCGCTATGACATACATTTATTTGATATATTTTTATCTTTTTTTTCTTCTTTTTTAGAAACAATATTCTCTGGCAACGTGGGATTAGCGATATCGCAGACTCTCATCTTAACGGGCATGCTGCAGTTCGGAGTGCGCCAAACAGCTGAAGTGATCTCACAAATGACTAGCGTTGAACGAATCCTGCAATACACTCATATTGAACGAGAATCCCAATGGGATAAAGGAGGTAGGCTAATACGTATAATTTTTTTATATTCTTACATTTCTAAAGTGTTGTTCCACAATTAGGAAAGATAAATATATTTTTAGCAAAACGTATAAAAATTTTAACGTAACGGGATATGAACCCGCGCGTCTTAGAATCGTCCAAGCGCACTGGCACTAAGTCATACGGGCTTATCAAGCTACGTCTATGTTTTTGTACGCTTGTTACAACTTTTGTATGTTGTTAGCATCCTATACGGAGAATTTCGTAATAAAAAAGAATTTCAAGTTTCTATTCATGAATATCATTATAACTATAATAAGATGTGGTGGTAATATAGAAGCCTTTTTGTATACTTAAAGCCTTAAAACGTTGTTGTTGCAGCTAAAGAAACCCCTAAAGGCTGGCCTTGGTGTGGGCGAATCGAGTTTCGTAATTGCTATATGAAATACACGACGGAAGACTTGCCTGTACTCAAGAATCTAAACTTAGTCATTGAAAGTGGCTGTAAGGTAAATTGAAGTCGCAAAACAACTTTAGTGGCGCAGTGGCACAAGTGTGTGACTGAAAATGTGACTGTTGCGGGTTCGATTCCCATTCGGAGGAATCAATTATTATTTATTACAATTTCAATTTATTCACTCTGATAACAAGGCGAAGATTGGCGTTTAGTTCCACCAATCAACAGCTATTAAATGTACAACACGTAATGCCTCGAAAATTGGGCGTAAAATGGGAAACGGAGCATCTTAGCTCTAGGTTTTCTCTGCCTACCCTGCTACATACGCGACACAGCGTAAAGCTCATAAAACGAGGTTAATTAAAACAAATTATGTTGATAAAAAATCTTTTGGTATTTATTATAAGTCGCTTCTGCAAGGAGCGGCGTGGATATATGAATACTAAAAATCTTTTAATATAATCTAATTATATTCAGATAGCCATTTATATTTTAAGAAAATCAATGTATTTAGTCATTTTATGATGGATTTCTGTAATTATAAAAAATATTTTTCGCGGAATTTCTATAATCAACAAATATATATAGGTTCTTGACTAAATGACGGACATTTACCAAGAACCTATATATTTGTTATGAAAAATACATATATACTTAAGTATCTTATTAAAATTATCCATTTTTATGTAGGTGGGCATCGTCGGTAGAACCGGTGCTGGAAAATCGTCCCTCATTTCTTCTTTATTCCGCCTCGCAATTGTTGAAGGTGAAGTCCTTATCGATGAGATTGATACTGGTCTACTGGCACTTCAGGTATATTTATTTAATTATTTACGACAAACCCACCAAAAAATTGTAATAAAAGACAGAGACCTATCATCTTTTATTACCTCTGTATAAAGCAAAATACAGTATAGGGTATTATATATTAACCTACCTAAATGAAAAGTTAGAAATTTATGTAATTCCTATAATGTGTGGACTGCAGAGAATTGAAATGCAGATATCAATTCACATTTACTGCATTAAGTCAATACTGAATCACATGACTTGTTTTTATATAAACTTACAAAGCGTGTCATAAGTTACTTATATTTTAATAATCATTTTTACACTGTTTATTGTTCAATGTACAAGAATTTATTTACTAATTGTTATTTATTTTAAACAGGATCTGCGATCTAAAATATCAATCATCCCTCAAGAACCAGTTCTATTTTCTGCGACCATACGTTATAATTTAGATCCATTCAATTGCTACGATGATGATAAATTGTGGAAAGCTCTAGAAGCTGTAAGTAAATGTGTAATTTTAATTTAATTTCTCTTTTAATTTAACAAATTTCGTCGATTTAACTATTTAAACCGTTTAATTTAAGGTTGATTTAAAAGCTGCAATACCGGCATTAGACTTCAAAGTATCTGAAGGAGGTTCCAATTTTTCACTTGGGCAGAGACAGCTTGTTTGTTTGGCGCGCGCCATTCTTCGAGGAAATCGTATTCTAGTGCTTGATGAAGCAACCGCCAACGTGGATCCTAAGTAATTATTATACTATAAAAAAATCTATGTATTCAGATGTTTATTATTTAAATCACTCACTTAATGACATTTTCTTTTAATATTTCAGGACAGATGAATTTATCCAAAGAACAATAAGAAAACGCTTTTCCGACTGTACTGTTTTAACTGTAGCTCATCGGCTGAACACAATTATGGATTCTGACAAAGTTATGGTAATGGATTCAGGGCGCCTTGTTGAATTTGACCATCCATATAAATTATTAAATAATCCCGAAAGTCACTTTACAAAAATGGTTAATGAAACTAGCGAAAAAATGGTATCACAACTGTATCAAATCGCAAAGAAAACCTTTCTTGACAGTGGTGGAGTTCTAGAGTAAAAAAAAGCTAATATTCATTTTAATATAATAAGAATTGTAAGTTGGAATGATGAAGTTAGGTACTTAGAATTATTATTGTTTTAACGCCATGGGTGAAGACTTACTCAAGGCAAATATTTCATAAGATATAATTGTTGCCATAATTTAAATGGATTATTTTAAATCTTATTTTTCTATGCAAGTCTTTATTTTCATGTTTATTTTAATAATAATTGTATTTTATTGATTATAAAAATAGGTTAAAACATTCCAAATATAAATATTTTGTACATAACAGCATGTTATTCCAATACAGACTGATTGATGAATGAGAATGAATGTAATGGTAGAATTAAGTATCTTTATCTTATATTATATTAATCCAACATACGATGAAACTATAATTTATTTTACTATATCATCAAATATTTATATTGAGACATTACAAGTTGTGATTGCCATAGAGGTTATCCTCAAACTATTAAAAAATAAGCTTTAACTAGTGTTTTATTTTTTCACAAAACATCCATCAATATATCCAGGAATAAATTTAAAAAATAAATTAATCAATGGAGAATAAATTAAAAAATAAATAAATAAAACTACAATATTTTTGATAGCAATTTTGTTTGCACACACATCATATCTATTAACTTAATTCTAATAAAACACACAGACTGAGTCAATGATAAGCAGAATAACAATATAAAATTATTTTAAAATAAATTTCATGCCAGAAGCATTTAATATAAATTATATTCAATAACAATACATGAAATATTTGTTACATAAGATAAAACATAAACCAAAAGACAAATTTCAATTACAAAGATAGAAAAAATTGATAAGTAAATGTTGACAAACATATACTTAAAACATTTTTTATCATGTTAACTGAATTAAATGCATCAACAAATATATTTAATTCTTAGCATATTTAATATTAATAAAACATAAATTCAGATCCTGCTGATGTTCGTCTAATCTAAATGCCTAGCTAAAGCAAGCTACTTAATTCCTGGTAAAAAAGCACATGATTAATAATGATTACTAGTTTACCCCAGCTTGGTATTTGTTTATTAACTAAATGTTAAAAAAATCTTATTTAATATCAGGCAAATCATTATGTTCTCTCATCTATATCAGACAATTCATCTTCTTCATTACAGCTTGAGTCATCATTTTCATAATCGTCTCCATAATTACCACCCATGTCTGAGAACATATCAATTGTATCATCACCTTCATTGCCACTTTCATCTTCGTCTTGCCATCTATTAAAGTCTACTCTGAGCCAGTGATGTTTCTTCTTGTCACTAGTTAAAGTGGGCCAGAAGGCTTCATCTTGTTTTTCTTTCGCTAATACAACCTCAATCAATCTGCCTTTATTCACATAACTACTGTTTTCTGGATCTATTTCAGCATATAATGGTATGTCGACCTCATATAATTTTTGCTCGGGTGTACAAACTCCTTTAAACAAAATTACTTTTTTTTCTATTTTAATTTCCGGCTTAACGCATTCCACGTTAAATGTTAAAAACACACGAGTACTCCTCTGCGCCCATGAGACTGACGGTGGCGACGAAACTTCCTCGGAATTCATTTTATAAAATTAAATTAGTGTTCTTCTAAATTCTTGTTTGTTTCTAGGCACTATCTAATTAAACTATTATAATCGAATTAATAATTCTTAGACACTAATTAAATAGAATACATTCTTGAAGCACCGCTTGATTTTTGTAGATATATGTCAAACGTCAAATGTATTCTATTTCTTTGTCAGTATTGTCAAATGTCAAATTACGAAATAGAACAAAACCAATATTTACTAAACTTAAATTTCCCAATATAATTTTTAAATATTGTTAAAAATAAATTTCTTACGTAATATATGACTATTGTATATATTATCACTACTAGAACAAAACTGGAATCGAGACTTGCACAAGTCCAAGGATTCGAACTGTGAACGTTAATAAAACAGATTTTTTAAATTTTTTTTGTAAACTATGAATTGACTATAAATTTAATTTATTTGAGTTAAGTTAATAACAAAAAATTGCATTTTCTTGGAACAATTCGCATATTTTTTATAAGTTTAGCATATACGAACCTAATGTACTGTAATGAACATAAGTATTTATTGCACTGCATTCGTTTTTATAATAAGATTTTTTAATTCAATCTTGATCTATCTCCTGAATTCCACGGTTAATATAGAGATTAGATAACTTAATCCTAATAGATTATTTTTATACTATTCGATTACAGACATTGATTACAATTTTTATACAATTGCAGGCACCAATTAGGTTTAATTATTAACTTCTATTCTCTATATATTGACCTTTCACAAAAAAAGATTAGTTACGGTATTTTTTTACCTATTGATTGATTTGTGACCATCCTTAAGATTCTTAACCAGAAGAATGCCATTATGATTTGACATTTCGTATTTTCTCACATTCATCAATTTAACAAAGCTCAATTTTGAATTTTATGCAAATGCATTATTAAGTTCATCTTTAAGACCAAACAAAAATAGTGAACGAAGTATTATCTGTTGCTTGCAATTTTAGCATGCGTGTACGCCTGTGCATCTGGTCAAGATCAGGCAGGGATGCCATAATCAGAAAACTGAACTAAAGTTCATTTTTAATAACTACTATTAGCTCTTAAAATTACAAAAAGATTTAAGTACTAACATTGATTTATTTAACAGGCACACATATCATGGAACATGGGCACAATGGTGTGACTATAATGCGACGGATATGGGTTCAATCCCTACTCGAGGAAATTATTTTTGATGAATATTTTCATTTCTTCGCGTAATACTTCAACGGAAAAATTCGTCGAAACGTGGGCAATGAAGTGGCTTAATACTTGATTTCCTCTGCCTACCTCACTGCATGCGAGATACAGCGTGAAGCTGGTTTTTTTATAACAGCTTTATAAAGTGCAATAAGTAAACATAATTGACATAGTAAAAGAAAAATTATAAATAATAAAAAATACATGTATCATTTCATGTACAGGGTGGAAGTACCAGCGCTCCTTTTACGGGAACAGCATATAGTGTAAAATATTTTAAACCCATACCTAAAAAAAAATATCAAGCAAGATACCTCAACAGTTTAGACATAGGATTTTTTTCATTTCACTATGTTTATCCATACCTGTATTTCGTGTGACGCAGTTATTTATTAGATAACGTAAACACGTACTACTACAAAAATACTACTAAGGGTTAAGCAACTTTGAACTTGGCCTATACCTACGAATCGATTTCGGAATGAGGTATTTATTCCTTTTGATAAGTTTATGCGTGCGTCGTTCTTGACAAATGGCGTTTTATTTTAAAACGACAATTTTATTATTTATTTTGTTTGAGAAAATCACTTATTTATTTTTGGGAAAAATAATATTGTATTAGGCTTTTATAGAGTAGTTAAAACTGTGGTTTCATTAAGTGGTGCTAACACTTCCACCCTGTAAAATGACAATGAACAACACCATTTCTAATATTATTCCCAAGAAAATAATAAAAAAATAAGTTAATAATTTAACGAAAGTGATCTGTCTAACCTAACCTAATAATAGCCAAAGTAACCACCACCCAAGTTCCATATTCCCTAACAGTACTTACCGTTGGGTGTATATGCACACTGCAGGGACTTTCAGGTTTTATAACGTAACGAAGGTCTGGCTGCTTTTGGCTCCCTCTTTATTAATAACCCCCAAACTGCAGCCATTGTATCAACACAAGGAAAGCTGAATGTAAGTTTTATTTTTAAGACATGGTCGACCTTAAACTAATTTGTTGACGTTATATTTAAAACATATTGTCCTGACATTTACTTTGACAAAACATTACTTGGCATTTAAAGTTCAAATTGAAATAATGTAAATTTTATGTATTCAGATTTCTTCCACAATGTTTCAACTATTTATAAATTAAATATTTCCAAATAACATAAACATGAAAATTCTTAGAATAATCAGTTGATCTTATATCATATAATTTAATAAAATGGGGCAAATTGAAGAAAAATCATCATCTATCAAAATGGCGAAAAGTTCTTCTGGTGTAAAGAAAGCCAATATGAAATCTAGTGGAAAAACAAGTAATGAATCAATAAATTTTTGTGATCCAAAAGTTCAGGGAGTTTTGCTTGTGGGCCTATTAGCTGTATTAGCGCTAGCACTTTGGTTTGGCTTCACTCGTGGTTGCTTGGGAACGAGACGCCGACGAAGGAGACGCTCTTGTAGTTGGTAAGACTGTCAATTTTCTTATTTTTTTTTGACTCACAGATTAATAATATTAATATATATTTTACATAATATTTTCAGCCTTTACAACTAAATATTTGATGTCAAACGCATTGATCAACTAAAGTATCATAACTTTACATTGTTATATTTTGGGACCAGAAAATTTCATAACATTAATTATATTGTAATAATAAAAAAAACGTTTTTTTTTTAAATCATATATTTGTATAGTAAAGTAAAATAATTGCAACTGCATATTTGTATTTAAAGATGGAAAACTTCACACCAGTTTACTGGACGTCCACTACATTGTGGTGACTTTTCAACTGGACTACCTGAAAATTACGATCATTTTTATTTATGTCTAATTTACATAAAATATAATGTATACACACAAAATGTTTTATTAACATTATAATAGCTTATTACTGTCTTTATTTACTTTGTGCAAGTTAAATAAAAGATTATATTTTTTAATTAAATATGTGTCAGTCATACAGTTTATTCATCTTTAGGTGTTTCTTCCCATTTTTCACCACCGTTTTCCCAGTCATAGTTGTCCTCCACATTTTCTCCTGCCTTGTTTTCATTTTCCACTGAAATGATATTGATCATTATTATACTTACAAAGTAACAAATACTATCGAAGATAAATTTTTACCAACCATTTTTATAATGGCTCCAGACAAGACAAAATTATTAATTTTTAATATTATTTATAAAAATATGGATTTTTTTTACCTTCCATGGTATCTTGAGCCTCCTGTTCCTCATTATCCTCATCATCCCCATCATCCTCTTCTGCAATATTTTTTATTTTATTTTGTTAATACGTGTAAAATTACGTGTATTCAATTATATTAATGCTCATTTATAAATCTATACAACTTATTAATAAACGAAACCATTATTTTGTGTTTTAGTACTTATTTATAGAATCTTTATGCATTTCATATAAATTTCACAATTATTGTTTTTAACCTATTTATAGAGCATTGTCCACAAATGGGAAAAAAAAACAACTCCGCACATCTAATAATTTCCGTGAAGGTATGTAAGTTAATGTTTGTAATAAAATAAACAAAACATTATTTATTTAATACTTATTTAGAAAACGTATAAAAATTTGGACGTATAGGGACTCGAACCCGCGCCTCCTGGAAACCGACCAGGCGCTCTGACCACTGAGCTATACGTTCTCGCCAAGCTACGTCGAAATTCTTATACGCTTGTTACAACTTATTTATGTTGACAGCAATTACTGTACGATGGCCATCAGTTTAATGTTTATTACAAGTTTTTATATTTTTTAAGTATTTTTATATTTTTTTTTATAAAAATCTCAATGTATCGTTATTTATAATAGTCTCGAAAAGCAATTAGGCGCAAATTTTTTACTTTGCTTTTGCTTTTTTTACTTTGCTTTTTATATACAAAAAAATAAACACCATCAAATGCCAGTCGGACTCGCATCTGAGGGTTCCGTGCCAATTTCAGAATTGCATGGCAACTGGACGTACATAAAAGTTGACAAAGTTAAATTTGCAACCGTTTGCTTTCATTTTGTATGTAATTAACAAAAGATATAAGTTTGTAATATTTTATTAAACATTTTTAAAGTATTATTCCACACTTAGCAAAGACAAAAAACTTATTAAGAAAACGTATAAAAATTTGAACGTACTCGACACCGCGCCTCCTGGAAACCGACCAGGCGCTCTGACCGCTAAGCCATACGTTCTCATCACAGAGATGCTTACAACATAAATAAGTTGTAACAAGCGTATAAAAACTTCGAAGCAGCTCGCGGTGTCGAGGCGAAGCGCGGCATTGAGTTCACCCACCCACAAATGGGGAACGGAGTGTCTTAACACTACGTGCTCTCTGCCTACCCTGCTGGGTGTGGGATACAGCGTGAAGCTGAAAAAAATAGTAAAATTCGAAATGGAAATTGTATCTGAACCACTATTCAAATAAAATTATGGTTATCTGACGTTAAATCAGAAATATGTAGCACTTTACATCAAGAGCTAAGATTTTCATAAATTATATCGTACAAGTGGTACGGTAAATTTTTCTGTGGCAACTCTTTCAATATAGATATAGATATATTTCAATATAGATAGACATACAGACACACAGACACACATATATCACTCTTACGTTTTCGTCGGATGTTAAGAAAAAACAAATTTATCAAGTAGTGATTAAAATTCACTAAAAAAGCAGAGTTCCTGGACATCAGGATAGCTCGCACAACGACGGTCTGATTGCTGATTTACCGTGAATACTAATTTTCTCAAAGTTGGAAAGCTTGGATCTAAGTATAAATACGATGAAATTTCGAGTGACGGGGATTTTTCCATTAGTTATACAGTTTTGACATAACGAAATATAACATTATAAATTAGAATAAAATAACGAAGTTTTAAAAAAAATCTTTTGAGAGTTTTCAGTGGTACAAAGTGTGACTGTAAAACCGACTGGTTGTGGGTTCGATCCCCACTC
>DWAP01002982.1:0-12631 GCA_018230625.1 Heliconius eleuchia
TTGAGTGGCAGAACTCGACACCAGAGCGAAGAAATGGAAATATAAATTTAAGTAATTTCATCTCGTCAAGTGGGGATCGAACCCACAACCAGTCGATTTACAATCACACTTTGTGCGCCAAGACTGGCCTCAATAAATAAAATTTATTAGGAACAAAAATACAAGGTAACAGGTAAATAAAGAATACGTTGACAACTGCTAAAGTAAAAACAGCGTCAGCGTCCACGTGTATTACATACAGGTTGCTCCAGATATGTATTGTACAGAATACATAGATAATGTAACTAAAAGATAACTGAATACAAAAAATTATAGATCATAAAAAAAACATGATTGTTCACTTAAATTATATTGATCATGAGTATATGTGCGTGTGAGTGTGTGTGTGTTGTCCCAAATTAATATGATTAATGTGACGAAACTGAAAAGATCATAAATTTTTCAGTTTCGTCATAAGATAGGCTTATGACATGCTTGGATTGCTTTTTTAAATCAAAAGGTTCTTCAGTATGTTTCCGTAAAATTGTCACTAGAATTAATTACTGCAAGAGCGTCAGAAGCTGCCAGGATAAATATAAAGAAATTGTAACAAAAAGCATAGGCTTGTGTGCAACAACTTTCAAAACCGCTCTTTGCGCTCGTTCCAGCTTCACATCACATCATCGCATGTGAATCCTAGCAGAACCACCCCATGATCTTATACAATTACATTTATTGTAAACATTAATTTTCTCATTCTACAAACTATATGATCAAGTTCAGTTATATACAAGCCATTTTATAACCGTGTTTAAGGCCGATTCAGCTCGTGAAAAAAAATCGGACCAGCTTTCAACTGAAATGTTGAATATCATCGGCGTACATAACTGTTTTACATATATTTGTTGCCTAATAGCAAATATCATTCGCACATACTAAAAAAAGAGTAAGGGCGGAACACTGCCCTGTGGGACGCCAAAGGTTATTTCTTACTCTATACTCGTTAATTTTAACCTTTTGATTACGTCTTGTTAAGTCCTTAAATAATTCAAACGCTATACCCGGAACTCCCAGGTCACATAACTAACTGAGTAACAGTGGGACAGAAATAGTATCAAATGTTTTAGGGAGGGCAAGAACATGCAGATATTTTTTAAACATTTTTAAAGCGTTAATCCACACTTAGGAAAGATAAATACTTAATTAAAAACCGATTAAAAATTTGAAAGCTACGTTCAAATTTTTATACGTTTTTTAATTAAGTATTTAACATGCAGATACTTTAGTTTATTATCCAGGTTTCCTATAATTATCGTGGTGATATCAAGAACCGCGTCATTAGTTGATTTATGGCTTCTGAAAGCATATTTATTCGGTGATAGGATGTCAAATTGTTTAAGAAAATTCTGCAATCTTTTTGATCATTTCTTATGAGATTTTTTTCAAAAATTTTTGGTAGTATACTACTACTTGACTGACATTGGCCTATAATTATCAACACTGCCCCTTTCTTGTAAATGGATGTACTAGAGCTTTTAAACATTGAATATTTTCCTTTCCCAATCTTCGCTCCGTTAATAAATAAAAGCGCGGCATTAAGTTCGGGCATTTAACACGGAATAAAAATAAAT
The DNA here is from genome assembly GCA_018230625.1 of Heliconius eleuchia. Lineage (NCBI taxonomy): Eukaryota > Metazoa > Arthropoda > Insecta > Lepidoptera > Nymphalidae > Heliconius > Heliconius eleuchia. Next base: position 1,611 of record DWAP01002982.1, read on the forward strand.
AGCTATATATGTACAAATTAAAAGATTTTTTTACCACCATTTTATTAAGAACTGGAACTCGTGTCATTGAAGTTAAAGGAAAGCTAGGTTGCTATTATGTTTCATTCAAATGCAAGTTCCCTTTACCAAGTGAGGTAAATTGCCTCCCTCCTATCTATCGGGCCTCTCCTTTTATTGTGTGCCTTTACGGCTATTACCTTTGGATTTACGCTCCGTAAACGATTTAATGGGATTGGTCTATATTTAAACTTTCAAAGCTTACGGCGAATTGTAATTGAAACTTCAGATTTTCATTATAATGGTATATAAATATATACAATGTTATATATAAATATACAAAATACTGTTATTTTTAATCAGCTTCACGCTGTTCCGCACACAGGAGGTTAGGCAAAGGAAACCTAGAGTTAAGACACTGTTTTCCATTTTCCTCCGATTTCTGAAGGCTTTGCCTGTTGAACGGCGGAATTCAACGCCGCGCTTTACCTTGACATCAGAGCGAAGAAATTAATTATATAATTTCCTCGAGTGGGCATCGAACCTACAACCAGTTGCGTTTACAATGGTCTTATTGTACCCTTGTACCCCTGCGCCACGACTGGCTGTATTTGTATCTATACGGTGTTATTATCGACATATCGATCATTCATTTGTACTTTGTGTAATATTGTAGGAGGCACTATCAAAGTTTGGAATGAAACTTTTCTTTCTAGCTTACATATATTGACTTTTTTTACGATATTCTTGCACCAAATGAGCGATATTTGTTTAGTGTCTGTGGGTTAAGATAGTTGCTTTAACTAACGATGCGTCACTTAATTTTCTTTTTTCCAATAATTTTACTTTTCGTTGTTTATGGTGGATCCAAATATCGATATTTGTTTCACTAGTCTAGTCTCAGCTCGTATTGCAATTTCTTCGTAATTTTTCGTAATTTCATTGTCGTTGGGAATCTATCAATCTCGCTCAGTAACTATATATAAGTATATTATAATCTCATTTATATTCTTTTCATCTCTTAGCCTCTTCCGGATCAGGCTGAAGAGACTAAACAAAACCAGTGTCAAACACGGCTGTTTCCTTCCGCAAGATATTGACAACATAGCGTGGTGTAAAGAGATATATACTCGTATCCAAACGTTCTTTATTTTCACATAACTTACTAAAGTGGAATGGACTACGTGGTTTCTCTAAACAATATACGTGGAATTTATGTTGATTCCGAATTGTAATATTGTTTTACTTTATTTCAATATAAGTCCTTAAAAGGATTTTTTTCAGCTTTACATTGTATCTTGTACATATACGTACCTAGGCATAGTTAATCTGGAAATCTAGTGTTAAGTTATTTTGTCCCCATTAAGACGCTTCCCTTCCCCACTTTCACCAGACACCAGACCGAAGAAATGAAAATATTAAATATATAATTTCCTCGACTGGGATTTGAACCCACAACCAGTCGCGTTTGCAGTCACACACGTATGCGCCACGAATGGCCTTTAATGATATGATATTGTTTTAATGATTTTATATTATTGGTGTAAAAGGAAATCCGTTTTCTCTTTTTATGTAGGTTTTGCTTTTTGTATAGCTAGCAATAGCTAAGACATGTCAATGAGCGCTTAAAGTATATAAAACAGACGTATCGATTTAACGTTACTAGTCTTTATAAGGGATGGATACTAGGAAATATGACATCACTATTTATCTTTCCATTATATCATATTAGAATACATAACATTTTTTTTTGCGTCACGTTGTATACAAGGGTAGGCAGAGGGAACCTAGTGCTAAGATACCCCTTTCCCCATTTTATGCCGAATTCTGGAGGCATTGTGTGTTAGTGGCGGAAATCAACGCCGCGCTTTTGTCTTGCCACCGCTGCTAAGAAAATGGAAATATTAAATATTTAATTTAATCGTTTGAAAATCAAACCCACAACCTCTCGCAGTCACACTTTGTGCCCCTGCGCCGTACGCCTACAGAGAAATCTATATTATTTTATTATCCATTTTGAAGACGACCAGTTATAATTTTTTACATGTTCTTACGTCCAATTTACGATACAGGTGTGACGGAACTTTCAAAACGTTTCTTACTTTATATTGAATATTCAGGTTGCGCGTCGGTTGTTTGAACAAAGGCAAAGATAGATAAGATTCAGTGCACGCCTCGGGCTCGAACACGTTAAATCTTGCATCTTTTACGTTTCTCGAATATTTTTTGGGGGACTTTTTTCTTTTGGTCAAAGAATTTTGATGTTTTTGGGTGTTGAACAATGGATTTTTTTGCTTGTATTTCCTTTTCCGCGTCATATCCAAATAGCGTTGTTAAAATTTAACATGTTATAAGCGATGGAGGTGATTCGTGGCAGGTACAAGGGTGTAATTGTAAGCACGACAGGTTGTGGGTTCGATTCCCAAGCGCGGCGTTGAGTTTCGCCACTCAACTCGCAATTGGGAACGGAGTGTCTTAACACTAGGTTCCCTCTACTACGTGCGGGATACAGCGTGAAGCTGGAAAAAAAAGTGATTGAACATTGTAGCTCTCCGAAATTTATAAGGCGTAGGCAATATAATCTTTTATCATTAATTGGTGAAATGACTTTTATATATTTTTGAGAAAGTACCTAATTACTAATATCAGCAATTTAATTAAGTTTATGGGTTTTATATTTTAATATTTAATATGTTTTTATAATATTTTCTGTACAACTCGCTAAATGGAATCGATGTTAATATGTCAAAATTGCTTTTAAAGGAGCTTGTGTGTTAAGCTTTAGACTCTATAGTCAGGCCAAGAGTTGAAAATAGAAATAGTTTTTTTATTTTCAATAATTGATTTTTTGTTATGAATAGAAAAATAAATGTGATTATATTAGATATTGTTTCTTTTATTAATAATATAAAATATAAATATTTACAAAAATTAAATGTTACATTGTAAAAAAAATTGATAGGCCTCCAATTCAAGGCTGTAAAATTTTAGTATCGTAGTCGTAAAATGACGAAGCATATTGTTTATTGTTATAGCTAATAATAACCTTAGGTTATCAAAAAATTTTAAGATAAAAATTATTATCAATAATTAAGTTTTTATACTCTCGTTTAGATAAAGAGTAAAATGTTTAGTTTTTCGTCGAAATCGTTGCAATATAACTTACGGATCGTTGAACTGAACTTTCATTGCTATTTTGTTCAATAATAAATCGATTAAAATGAATCTTAAGAATTCAGAGGCCAGAATTTAGAGGCCAGTCGTGGCGCAGCGGCACGAAGTGTGACTGTAAAACCGACTGGTTGTGGGTTCGATTTCCACTCGAGGAGATGAAATATTTACATTTCTTCGCACTGGTGTAGGGGCTAAACGCGGCGTTGAGATCTGCCACTTAACACGCAATGCCTCCAAAATTCGGCAGAAGGTGGAGAACGGAGTGTCTCTGATCGAATATGTCCTCTGCATACCCTGCTGTGTGCAGGATACAGCGTGAGGCAAATTATTTTTTTTAATTTATTTAAGAATTCAGAAAATGGGAAACAGAGTATCTTAACACACACAAATCTGCTAGATTTCTAGACTAGGTGCGGGTAAAGTGTTAAAGCTGAAAAAAAATAGAATTTATGTGAATCATGCTATACATAAAGGTCGAACTGATAATAATTACGGATTTAATGAATAGGTAGAAGACATTTATCAGCCATTCGTAAGGCAAAAATTAAAAGAAAATCTTTCGTTAATATTTTATAAAATGATTGACAATGTATTTCTTTAAATATAATTTTCATTTATAAATTTCGTAATGCTTTATATTCATAATGATTGTTATAAAATTTGTTCAACCCAATACTGAAAACTTGAGTTTAATTTAATCTATCTATTAATTATATACCTATAATTAACACCACAAAAAAGTTTTCATCTTCTATTTCAATCCTATTTCCATCCTTTTTTCCTGATAAAAGAAAGCTTATGCAATTTTGCAAAGTTAATTTTTATCTGTACCAAATTTCATTGAAATCAATGCATTGGTTTAGTATGCCTGAACTAAAGCTTTTCTTACTATAGCATTTATTATTATTATTTAACGCAATAGTAAAGATAAAATACATCATTTTTAAAAGAAAATAACAAAATAGATTAAAATAGATTTTTTTTCTTACACGCGAAACATTTTTATTATTTAAGTTCGTCAAAAAATAAATAAGTCGACATTTTTCTTTCATTGTTATTCGTTACACTGAACGATATTTCACTTTTCTTGAGACGTGTTGTATGAAATATAAAAATTCTTACATAGTTCTGTACTCCCTGAGGCATTTGGCTGTAACAATGTTAACTATATCTAAGCTCGAGGTAAAGAAAGAGAATTTTTTATATAAATATATATTATTTTCGCATTTCTTGGTAATTACTGAGACGACCGAGGCGCAGTGGGGCAGCGTCTGACTATAAACGTGATGGATGTAGGTTCGATCCCTACTAAAGAGAATGAACCAGTTTGAAAACATTCCAAAGTTTTTAATATATCATGTTTATTTCCTGCCCTATTTATTTTTATTAATACTAATTTTTTAAATTATATATATTTAAAAAGTAATAAAATAATTCATATTATTGAAAACAATAAAAAATAATAAAAAAAATGTTTATTCGAGTTATTAAATTTACATACATATACTCTAAATACGTACTATACGATACAACATTCAGGTCCACGATTTTCAATGCACCCCACCGCGTTATGTTGTACTAAACGAAAAATACGATATCGTCAAATATAATGTTATAAAAACAGTATACTTTTAACGTTTCTTTCTTAATTATTGCTTTCTCGAAATTTAATAACCGAAAAATATCTGAAATAACTTAACGAACCGGTCGAGTAAACTTTTGGTATTCAATTTGGAGAATTTCGTTGTATGAAGTAAAAATAATTGGAATTACTCTTATAATGGAGACTTATATGAGTATGAAAAAGATATTCAAACTAACCTTTTACTATATATCGCCATTTCTTTTTTTAAAGTATATGTACAAATACATTTTTTTCAGGAAATAAGTAGGTATTCACCTACCTGGTCTGCATTTCAATTTAATATCTCGGAATCGTTCCTGAGATAAAGGCGCTTGACAGACAGACAGACAGACACACGGATACCAAAGTGATCTTAAAAGAGTTCCTTTTTTCCTTTAAAGGTACAGAACTATAAAAGTGATTGTAAAAATATCCATAGTGGCGGTTTAATTAGAGGTTGTCTGAGCGGCTGTGTGACTGTAAACGCCGTGAGTTTAATAAAAATTAAAGTTTTGGAGGAAGGAATAATAATACCTTAATCATTTTTATTGCTCTGGTAAGACATAATATGGAATTGAGTTACCACTCACTTTTGCATTATAAATTTTTTTTGCCATTCTTTCATCACTCATTCGTTCGGAGTGCCCAAACCAGCTGAGCACGTTCTTCTTCATTCTCACCGTGACATCCTCGCTAGTACCTGCCATTCTGTGTACCTCTTTATTGTGGATTCGATTAGCTAAGCTGACTCCGCATATCCTACGAAGAGATCGTATTTCCATGGCATTCATCATTCTTTCATTCTTAATATTTATATTTAAATATTTTTTTTTTATAAATAGTCTAAGACGTGTGATCATATGCGTGGATGTGACATTACTTGTTACATACAAAAGGAGCACTGTCAGTGCTCCTTTTACGGGAACCGCATATTAGATATATATCTCAAACCCATATCTGAAGAAATTAATCAAGATACTTCAACAGTTTAGATGTTTTTTTTTTATTTCATGATGTTTATTTATACTGTATTTCGTTGTGACGCAGCTACAAATAACGTAAACACATACTACTACAAAAATTTGCTGATCGGCTACTTTCATGTCCAACGACTCAATTTCGTGAAAGAAGCGTGTGCGGCGTTATATCAAGGCTACTTGATAGGATTGTGTCGTGTGCGTCGTTCTTGACAAATTGCGTTTTATTTAAAAAAAAAATCACTTTTTCATTTTTGGAAATATCTCTTTTGTTTTAATTGTATTAGGTTTTCATAGAGCATTTAAAACCGTTATTTCATCGTATATCTAATAAGACATATATCTTAGTAAGTTTAAAAACAATCATAGTGTAAAATAAAATAGTCAAAACAGACAATTTGTCACAAGTTTTTACTGCATGTACTGTACATGTACATTTACTGCAGACCTATGGGCATCATCCTTTCAAATGGCAATTCTTTTAGCTCTGGAAACTTTCAACTTTCCTTTTAAACTATCAATATTTCTTTATTCAGCTTCACGCCGTATCCAGCACATTGGAGAATTCTGGAGGCGTTGTGAGTTGAAGGCGGAAGTTAGCATGAGAACATTAAATACTTCATTTCATCGAGTGGGACTCGAACCCACAACCTATTGTGTTTACATACACACGCTTTTGCCCCTGCGCCACGACTGGGCTCATTTTTTTATTTTACCATATTATTTATTGTCTTTAGTGGGGGACCCTTAAATCCATGGAGATCTTGGCTGCAGCCCAGTCCGCGTCTGAACGATATGTTAAATGTTCTCGATGTTTTGTTTACATTTAAATGCTTCTTTAATATGTTCACTCATCTATTTATAAACCATGCATTTGGCTTTCATACATTTGGCTAACTATTGACTTTACAATGTTTCATTTGAATTATGAGGATATAGTAAATTTTAAATTTGAATAATTCAACATTAAAAGATTCTACATCTTTTTTTTGGATTCATCTATATATTTAAATAAATAAAAAGGCCAGTCGTGGCGCAGGGGGCGCACAGTAAAAGCGACTGGTTATGGGTTCGACCCCACTCGAGGAAATGAAATATGTATTTAAAATATACTTCCGGTTCTTCGCTCTGGTGTCTAGGCAAAGCTCAACACGCCATGCCTCCAGAGTTCAGCCGAAAATGGACAACGAAGTGTCTTAATACTAGGTTCCCTCTGCCTACCCTGCTGTGTGCGGGATACAGCGTTGATTTTTTTATCTATGTATTTATTATGAAGCCAATAGTAAGTCCCGTATTTATGTATTTATAAATCACTCTCAATTCTGAGATCGATCTTGAAATGACGATTTCAATCATAGAGTATAATTTACCAGTAGTTCCAGATATCTTAGCGTTTAAACAAACAAACAAACTGTTCCGCTTTATTATATCTCAAGATCTATCCCAAAGTTTACAACGGCTAATAAATACGGCCCTACCATAGTGTTCAAAACAAAAAAAAACGCGATGCTGAATCTGCATGATATAATTTATTTTCGAACTCAATATAGACTCAAGCAGACCAGCATGTTTGAACTTCAATCTATCATTTTCCTTTCTAATCCCAATATTCGCGGAAATTAGACAACATATTTTTTAAATAACGTATTTAAAGTGTTATTCCAAACTTAAGAGATTATATTTTTTAAAAAAAAAAAATATAAATCTTTGAACGTAAAGGAAATTGAACCCGCGCGTATTGGGAACCGTCCAAGAGTTGGACTTGGTTATACAAATCCGTGCTACGTTCAAATTTTTATACGTTTTCTATAAAAGTATTAATCACTAACTGTCATAATTTTTTTCTCTATTACACAATATATGGAAAATATATGAACATATTTTTAATACAATTATTAATATATTCCAATTATAAAACAACAAAAGAAAAACATATTAAAAACAAAGAAATACCTTAACACATACATATTTCCGTTGTGTGTCGTCCACAGAATATTCTGCGCATTACAAAATAACTACCGTTTCTATTCACCTTTGACTAGAATCGTTGTTCATGTGATATTTATTTCAATTCATGTTTCTAGAAGGCGCGAATTCGAGTCCCGCTCGAGTCACGTTCAAATTTTTATACGTTTTCTAAATAAGTATACTTCAATTCGTTTACTTCTTTGTTAAGTTTAATAAATGTAAATTGCTATTATATTTTCAAACAACATAATATTTGTGTACGCTCTTATCTTATATGTTTTGTTCATGGGTGACTGCGTTGTTTAGCGATTAGACGCGATTTGATACTGTTCAACAAATATTTACATTTTCTATCGATCGTATCGTCTATATAAGACGTGCTTATCAAGTTCTTATTGACATCAACAGTATGAACTTTGTTATGTGTTGTTTCTTTTGATTTATCTTTTAATCATATAAAAAAACATAAGATAAGTAACGACTTAGAGCAGTAAATCATTGATATAATAATTTTCCTTTATATCATCAGCTTATAACTCACACAACGTTCGTTATTATCTATAACGGAAATAATTCAAAATGAAATCCCGTATGCTTGATAAGAATTAAGATTGCTTTATAAAATGATAAGCGCCATCTGTTAGTGTGTTTTGTAACTGTTTCATTTGTGAGTCAACTTCATGATTCACGTGATTTCCATAAAGCGGCTTGAAATTTCCCGAGTAAAGACTTATTAGTTTCTTAATATGACGGCAGATGTCGCACTGCTTCGATTAAAATATAAATGTTAGTGTTCATACGATAACAATATAACCTGTTAATATTGTTTTAATTTTATAGAAAAAGGTAAAAATTTTAAAATCTATAAAAATACTATTAAATGGTAGGTAGGTGATGAAATACTTTATTTATTCAAATTTATTTTATAAAAATAATAATTTAAGTATATCTAGTAAACAAAAACAGCCAAATGGTAGAAAAATAAAAAATATACATTGTTATATTTAATAATATTTATTTATATTACACTGTGCATCAATTTAGAAAAAAAATACATGCAATATATTACAATAACTTTACTATTCTCTTCTCCAGAAGGTGTAGTGACGGCCTCAAGCTGGCCTCGTCGGGCTCGGGTAGCCCGGCGCCGCCGCCGGTGCAGTGGCGAGTGCGGAGAAAACCAGGTAAATACTTATTTACATTTAATACTTATACCGAGGCCATCGCGGTGCGGCGTCTGATAGTAGATGACGAATGTTGTGGGTTCGATTGCCACTCGAGGCAATAATTTATTCTAGTTTAATCGCGAGACAAAGCATGGCGCAAGGTTCTGAGCACGATTAAACATAAGCGGACAGTTGAGAACGGAGTGTCTTAACACTCCGTTCTTAATTGCTGATTTGAATAATACGAACAAAAAATATTTTAAAGGATTTGAATAAAATTTGGCACACAAGTATGCAATTTGGATATAAGATAATTTATATCAAAATAAATAAACGGTTAATTGTCTATTGTCGAATTATTTTTTAGTCCCGACAACAAATTATCTGTAATAGAAATAGCTGTTACTTTCTCATATTGTACCATACCTAACTGTAAATTTGTAATGAATCGATACTTCGATAGCTAAATTACGTGTTGAATGGCGGAACTCAACGCCACGCCTCGACGTCAGAGCGAAAAAATAAAAATATACATTAAAATAAATATTTAATTTCCTCGAGTGGAGATTGAACCAATCGATATTACAGTCACACTTCGTGCCGCTGGGCCACAACTGGTCTCTAAACATAATTTTGGAAGTTGTTTTTAGAAACTAATCAGGACTGAAACTAAACACTGTAGTGTGATGTTCTCGTATTGCTGATAACGAAATATCGAATATCGAAATCGAAATATCTCAAAATTCAAATTTACCATTACGAACTGGATGTTTCTGAACGCGTCAGTCTCTCAACGATCGGTTTAATTAGAACCATACTTATTTCTTTGCTCAGATACCAAGGCAAAAAAGCTCATTACGCTATTCACAATCCAGTGGAGAGTGGGAAACGGAGTGCTTTAACACTGGGATACCTCTGCCTATCCTGTAATATGCGGGATACATTGTGAAGCTGAAAAAAAGACAAGCGTTCATTTTTATTTACATTTCGTTGAACAATAAATTAAACTATTTTTTACAAGAATAAAGTCTAGGTTTATTTAAATCTTTATATTTTAATGTTCGAAGTATGGAAAGTTTTCTTCGAAATCTTGTATTTAACAAGAGAAATTTAAAAATTCATTCAGCTCTTTGACTCAACATAAATCATACAAATATTTTTTTTTGTCTTGTTGACGAAACAAATGCTCTTCACTTAGTTTGCTTCGAATTTATTTTGATCATTTACCAAAACTACTATCTAATATTTTCAGGCATGTCTGCATATAAAAATAGGTCTATAGTGTAAGTTTATATATCTTTATTTGATTGTTTCTTTAAACAATCATTTAGTTTGAATACGGTCATTCAATTTACTTACTCACCACAAATTATCTCCAAATTACGCGATATATGGAGAACATAGTGATTTGACTTGACTTGAATAGCTTCTCCCTGCCTACTATATTTAAAATTAAAAAATATTTATATTTTTACGGAAGGAAGGGTTCTACTTTCTAAGTAGGAAAAATTGAGCCTAGGATCTATCTTATACTACCTACCTGGAACCTTTAAATTACTACAAAATACACGACTTGGAACTCACGCAATATATTATATAAAAATCTTCTTTCCTCTTATATTTCCATATTTGGTATTATAGGTATTTCATTAAATAAGTTTAAATATAATAATCTATCCAGATAATAAAATTGTAAATGATCGCTGTTTGTATCATTGTACATGGAAAATATATATATCTATGAGAAAATCTATCCTTTGGGGATATTTATAAGTGCAATAGAACCCAAAGCAATATATTTTTTTTGTCTATGTGTTTGTGCAAGCTAATCTCAAAACCAGTAAATAAAGAAGTTGACTGATGATTTTTTTTTATTTTATTTTAAAAAAGAATAAACAAAATCGTAAGCGCAGACCCGCTTGCGATTTAGGTAATTATATATTTTCGGTTTTATTGTAGTCAAAATTGTTTTCTGATATGAATCTTTAGCGTATAAATTATATTACATGTAAATACATGAAATAAAGACGTGTCGAATAAAAAAAATATTATATAGCAGTTAAAAAATAAATCAGCTTCACGCTGTATCCCGCACACAGCAGGGTAGGCAGAGGG
>DWAP01002983.1:0-12631 GCA_018230625.1 Heliconius eleuchia
TACTTGAATTCGAACCCAGAACCATCACCTGTGCAGATAAAAACTACTACTACTAATACACCTAATTATTTATACTGATACATTATAATTAATAACTTCCTTAGTGATTAAAAGCGTATTAATTTAAAACAAGTTTCGATGGTTTCTTAATTTAGTTGAATACAGTAAAAATATTTGTTGATGAAATATTATGTTTTTTTATATACTTTTAGTTTTAATCAAAGTCCAAATTATTTTAATTTTTTAAAAACAGACTAGAATAAGATATCTTTTTTTCAGGTTCACGCTGAATCCCACACGTAGTAGGGTAGGCAAAGGGAACCTGGGAACCTAGAACCTATTAAAGAACCTATTAAAAAAATCCGTTCACATTAAGATATCTAGTCTACTAGGTCTACATGCATGAAATTTAGTACATTTATTCTTAAATCTTAACTCTTAACTTCTTACCTTGTAATGTATGTAACATTTTAACAATTTAACTCAATAGTTATTGATATATTGTTGATATATTATACCTACATATTCGATATTTGGTACCAACGTAGACTATTATACCTACATATATACAGAAAAAAAATCGTAGGCTGACACCGAGTGTTTTGACACTGTGTTCCCTTTGGCTACCTTGCTGTACGGGATACAGCGTGAAGCTGTTTTCTTGTATAATCAAAAAGAAAAAATAAAATATATTCCATACATTTCGCTAACCAAATCCATCCTTTCCCTCAGAAATCCTACGCGACAAAAGTTTTAATTATATTTCCGTCTCGCTCTAACACACGCGTGTATTTTATAACGCTGTCTCACTCCACTTATCAGGCCGTCTCGTTTACACTCAACGTTTTTTGTTTGCATTGACTTTGAATAGGCACGTTTATATCTAAAGACATTTTTTTTTATGTTTTTTTTTGGTAATAATATTAACTAGTTATTAGGGCATTGTGGTGCAGATTTTGTTTTGTACGATTGATGTGGATTCAATTCTGAATTATAATAATATTTTAAATATTTATATTGATTGTTCAGGTAATAAATACAACGTTGAATTCCGCTACTCGACTCGTTTCATTAAAACGTATTGAGTAGCAGAATTCAAAGTGACATTAAAATATTATTATTTATCTTCACAGATATAAAATACAATAAAAAACAATCGTTCCTGTTCTGTATCTTATTTGTATCTGTAAAAAAATAAACAGGCATTCCAGTCGTTAACTATAAACAGATCGTTAATACTAACTCGGAAGTTAGATATTCAATAAACGATACAAATTGCTTAAAAATATATTTACTTTGTAGCATCTGGGTTCGATTCCCATGATGGAATAAATTATTGTTATTTCCTTGTTCTGATAACAAGACAAAGTGCGGCGTTAAGCTCCGCCACTCAACATGCCGTTTTTCAAAAATTGGCCTGTGTGTGGAGAACGGAGTACACTAGGTTCCCTCTAGCTAATCTGCTATATGCAGGATATAACGTACTAGAGATAGGAAAAGTTTTAAGATACATATAGTATTATGGCAAAAGTCGATGAACCTAGAGTTGAGACACTTTGTTCTACGCACCGCTCTACCAGAGCGAGAAAATGTAATCCGTTTCCGAAAATGGGAATTGAACCCACAAACGTCACGCTTATATCCAGACACTGTTCCACTGCAACATGGCATCTAAATATAACAGAATATGATTGTAATTACATTTAAACTCTAAATAGCTTGAAATCGATTACGTCATTTTCAAGTTATGTGTATTTTCTAGGAAGGAAATTGCTTACTTAACATTAGCATTTACCTGCGGCTTCGCCCGCTTAGTCAAATGGAAGTAACTACTCATAGTGTATGACACATGACACATTCTAAGTGCGCTATGTAACTGACAGCAGGAACAGTGGGTTACATAGTCCTTTAATAATAAATTATATTAATTAAATTAATTATAACAAAAAACAATTGGTATTGATGCCGTGAATTGATGGCGGAGAACAAAGTGTCATAATACATGGTTTCTTTTGTTTTCCCGGCTATGTGTGGGATACAGCGTGATAACAAATAATAAAAATCTCTTTTATATAAGTATGAGATCGTAGTGGCGCAGTGGCACTAGCGTGCAACGATTACGTTCAATTCCACTCGAATAAATTAAATATTAAATATTCTTTACTTTACTCTGGTATCAAGACAGGGCGCGGCGTTAGCAAAAATTCGGCGGAAAGCGGGGAACGGAGTGTCTTTATACTATGTTCCCTCTGCCTATCGAGCTATATGTATATATACAACGTGGAGGTAAGAAAAAATAAATAAAATCACTACAACATAGATATTACCTCTCCAATTTAAAAGGATACGTATTCAAAGTAATTTTTCTTTGTAACAAAGTCGAGATCGTCATATTTGAGAGGTCTATTTAATTTGGTCGGTTTAAACTGTGTATGTGTGAGTTAGGTGTGGGTGTGTGAGTGTGTAATCTCGAAACGAATGTCTTTCCAGTTTTGTAGATAGTATTATATAGATATGGTCTTTTAACAAATTTAGATTCTTTTTTAATTACTCTTGTTCCTTATTTTATTTCTAGTTTCACGCTGTATCTCACATATATCAGTGAGCAGAGAAAACCTAGTAGATAATAAAATACTTCGTTCTTAGCTTTCTTCTCGAATTGGAAATATAACGTGTTGAATGGTGGATGTTCTGTGTTGTTGGTCCTGTCCTGGTGTTGTTGTTGTGTTGTTCATTATACTATTAGGCAAAAAGTACTAAACAGATTTAGGTGAAACTTTGGACTAAAATAGCTCATATATCAAAATAACACATAGGATACAATCGATGTAAACATTTTGGCTATTAATAAAAAAAATATTGAAAAAATCAAAGACCTATCCGTATTCTGCTAAACTAACACACACAGCTAGATAAGCCGTCTCTCGTAAACACTCGCATATATGAATGTAGAGTTCAGAAGCGAATAGATAAAAAAATATTTAAAGTAGGTAAAAATTTCATACAAATTAATGATTATGGAATTAGAACCCTTGATTAGGGTAGAGTCGCAGTCGCAGTGAGATACAGAGTAAAATAATAAACGCGCCTGTTGAGATTTCGATCTCCAATCGGGGGTATGATTATGATTTAACTATTATTTATCCCCATCCTGGTAGATAAAGCACGGCGTTGAGTTCCGTCAATCTTCAGTTCTTCAATGTCTTGAAAATTGATGATGAGGAAATGGTGAATTGAGAGTCTTGAGCTTGACATTTGATTAAGAAGACATATCGATTGGATACTTTATATGAGTAGGTATAGTGTAGATAAAAAAAGTTAATAAAAAAATGTTTTGACAGACAGACATTCAGTTCCGTTATTTCTTTTGAAGTACGAACCCCTAAATAAAGGATTCAATTAGTTTAGAAACGATTTATCAAAATAATTACATTTGTTTACTAAATGTCTATTTCACAAATATTAACTTAAATTAAAAAAAAGTTTTATGTCACAAATAGAAAAAAAATCCTACATTTGCCATGTCTATAGCTCATTTAGACCAGAACGGGGCTCCACTACGGTTGTTTGTGAGTTAAAGCCCATTAGAATTGTAACAAAAACATACAAAAAATATGAAAAAATACACACAGCTTTTCCACGCAGCGTTGCTTCCTTTAATCAAAAAAGAATTGCAGAATATAAATTAATAATAATATTCAATTTTCCGTTTTTTACCAAAGAAAACTTCTGCCTGACCCTAGTGTTAGAACACTCCGGAGACATTGAGGAAATGAAAATAATTTATTCACCGTTTGGGAACGGAATCCACAACGGTCGCGACTACGGTCATACGCTGTGCCATTGCGCCACGAGGCCTTATTATATTTTATCATGATAAAGCATTTCAGTGATAAAAATTTGTTCTTTAGAACACGTTCGTTTTATTTCATACTAGGTTTAACCTGTGGCTTCACCCATTGGTCTAATAGGAAGAACTACTGGTTTTGTATGACACATGTCATATTCTAATTGTGGTTTCAAAGGCGCTACATCGAAAAAAATGGACATCCTTGACTAGATATAATATCTTTAGTTTTGAAATTGACTAATCATTTAACATAAGAAATATTTTTCAGTTTGAACTAGTAGTTTCTGAGATTTGCACGTTCAATCAAACAAACTCTACAGCTTTATAATATCCATATATAAGCATAGATATATTGTTACCATACCCTACCAACGGTTTCTAAATCGCACTTGACGGGGTTTATACTTACTTTAATTATATAAAGAAGGGTTTTAAAGGGGACTAGAACTTACAAGTGAAGCCGTCGTGGCGTAGTGGCACAATTTCTGACGGTAAACACGACGGTTGTATGTTCCGTTCCCACTTGGAGGAATAAATTATTTTTATTTTCCTTCTCTGGTAACAAGACAAGGGCGTAGGGTTCTGTTGAATACGCAATGTCTCCAAAATTGGGTTGTGTCTGTATTCGGGCAACGGTATTCCGTAGCACTAGGGTACCTCTGCCTACCTGTCTATAAAATCATAAATCTTATCAGAATCGGTCCATCAAATAAAGATATTTTCGAAGAAACAAATAGAAAAAAAAACATAATTTTACATGTATAATATATACACTGGGAACCTAATGTTAAGATACTCTATTCCTATTAAGACTTCCGTTCCCCACTTTCCGCCGATTCTAGAGGCATTGCTTGTTGAGTGGCGAAGACTCTTGAATTCCTCGTTACCAGAGCGAGGAAATGAAAATATTAAATATTTCAATAAATCGAATTGAACCCACAACATGACGCGTGTACAGTCGCACTTTTGTGCTCCTCGACGACAACTAGCCTCAACATTGATAATATTCAAACCGATTTCAGAGAGGACAAGAAGGAGGTTTTTATGTTTTTTCCCTGACACTTCTACCGAACCGATTAACGTGAGTAACCGAGTAACGATTCTTTTTTGTTCGATGCGGAATTATTGCCATTTGCCCCTTAAAAGTTTTATTCAGATTGGCTCAGTAATTTTTATTTTATGAGCAATTTCACATTACTTTGTATATACACCGATTACTTATTAAAACGTAAAAAAGATAAATTTTCTAAATTCTTCGTTAAGTTATTTTATGCTTTTTAGATCTTGAAGTCGATTCTTCGTAAAGTTTTCTTTTTTTATAAAATAATTACAATATTTTTTTAAGGTTCGAGACATCGCGTGTTGAGCGAACCAATACTTTAAATATATTGTCAAATTACATTTAAATTCGCAGCAATTGTGAAGCATATCATAGTACACTACTCTGTGACGTAAGTACAATCCGTTTTTTTTTTTAAAACATTACTTTTTTTACAAACTTTGTAATTTGGATATATTTTTAAATACTTTATAAAAAGAATTATAAAGACTTTGTTTGGTTAAAGAAGCTAATCTCAAAAACAACTGATCTTAATTGAAAAAATATTTGAGTGTTGCATTATTGCATAGTTCATTTATCGAGGAAGCTATAGGTCGAAGTTGTAGGTAAAAGTTAGTGTTAGTACAAACATTCCCTCCAGACAGCGTCGAACCCACAACCATATATTTTATTCTCGGCTTAATTCACTAGATTCATATCTCTCTGGTCTATTATCTGTCTCTAGTATCCATTTTGTTTTTGCATTGCGGAATATAAATAACATTAAATTCTTAAGCGCGTAATTTACAATCACGTCATAACATGTAGATATTAATAACAAAACAATGTAATTATTAATGATAAATATTACTAGAGGTAGTGTGTCGCAGCGGCACTGCTGCACTGTAAAAACGACGGTTCTTGGTTCGATTCCCACTCACGGGAATTTTTTTTTTTTTCATTTTCTCTGTTATATGTTTTGTCACTCAATACTCCGGCCGGTCGGAACGGAATGTCTTAAGACTAGTTTCCCTCTGCCAATATAACGTAAAGCAGAGAAAGAAAGGAAGACAGATTATTTTTTTTCTATTGTGCTTACTGAGCACTTACTACAGTGCTTCCTCATATACGACATTCTTGAGTATACACTGCTATATGTATAAAATATATTAGTAAAAGTAACCCATATTAACCTTTTTTGATATAATATAATGATCATATAATTTCTTAAGTACAAAATAACAAGCAAATCACATATATTTGTTTAAATGTTTTAAACAAATATAAATAAATTATTTAGTAATAATAATAATAATAATCTACCTCTATTTACAACTACTCTGTACACGGTCCTTGAATACATTAAGGCGGGGTTACACTATGTGCATCGTGAGAAGAATCTCAATATAATAACTTTATTTATATTTATATATGTAAAATTTTTTAATGTAATTTTATATAAAAGTTACATTTGTTTATTTTTTAAATAAAGTCTAATTTATAAAGTCATGAAACAAAACAGATCTTATATAAACCACACCACATTTAAGAAATTGTATAAGAATATAGACATCATATTATTATGACACGTTCAAATATTTGCGTTTTCTAAAAAAAGAAATCATTAACTTTTGTAAATTATGTAATAGATAGATATCGCTGTATTTTGTTTAATAATTTATAATTCTTTTACAATCACGTACGCGTAAGACATTGCATGTTGAATGGTGGAGCTAAGCGCCGCGCCTTATCTTGTTACCGGAGTAAGTAAATTAGACAATATACTCCAAATGCCAACATTTTATTAAAATTTCATTTAAAAAAAACAAAAATAAAATAATAAATAAATAGTCAATTCAACAGTGTATACACGAGTTAACTCTGCTAATAATAATACGAGCATACCTCGCGCTCTCCCTAACAAATAGTGAAGTAACACTACGATGTAAAATATCGTAGATTGTCTTTTATTTTCATAAATTTTTTGACATTTTTAGCCTTTTGTTAGTTATTATTTCTTGTAATTATATTAAATATTTAAAATTTGTTTTTTTATACACATTTTATGTAAAATCTTTAATTGAAAACAAAGATACCAATTTAAAATAAAATTATAAAATAATTATTAAATAATTTATTAAATATTAGTTTAATGCTCAAGAAATTTACACGAACTGTAATTAAGTTAACATTTTTATATCA
Source organism: Heliconius eleuchia (assembly GCA_018230625.1). Lineage (NCBI taxonomy): Eukaryota > Metazoa > Arthropoda > Insecta > Lepidoptera > Nymphalidae > Heliconius > Heliconius eleuchia. The sequence goes on from DWAP01002983.1 coordinate 7,092, forward strand.
AAAACAAAATATAATAAAATATATTTATAATAAATACGCATTAATATTACTAGCAGATTCACGTATCACCAGCATAAATCAGAGTTAGTAGAGTCCTTCTATAAAACTAAACTAACTAAATTCGAAAATAGTATCTATCTTAATCTTAAAGGGAGACAATGCACTTGTAACTCCTCTGGTGTAACAGGGTATCGTAAACGGCGGTGTTCATTTATTTTCAGGTGAACTAAATGTTTTTTCCTTGCTATTTCTATAAAAAGAAAAAAAATTGTTCATGACAGCCGAATATGGCTACGCTCTGAAGCTCTCCTCTTCGATCTTCAGCTCTTTTCATACAACCGTTGCTTACAACCTATTGTTTTTATATATTGTATTATTTTTTTTAATTACAAAAATTGTTTTTAATATCAACAATATAATAATTTTATCGTATCCCCACATCCCTAACGACCGTATCCATTTAGTTTGACAAGCATTCGGTTTCATATATCCGTTATGTGTTTGTGTGCGTCAGGGTTGTGCCATGTCATAGAAATATTTATAATAGTGGTTGTGAATTTAATTTTGCTTTATGTATGATAGTCACAGGTACAATTTTTTATTGTAAAAATTTAAGGAATTCCCAACTTTATTAAATTATTAAAATTGACAAATTTAAATAAATTAGGTTATAATTAACTATTTCGTATATGCAAAAGGCTATGATAATGTAATGTACGTATTCGCTTTTTTAAACGGTTTTATTTAGATTGACTTCGTATTGGGTAAGATATAGTAATTGAAATTTTCCCCCTTCCTGTTGACCGATTGACCAGAAATTTGGAATATACCTTTAGTTATAGTAATATTACAATAATATACATTTTATAGTATTACAATACCAAGATGGCAACCGCTACAAAAGATTTTGTATTCTTTTAAAATAGCTTTCACGTCATCAAATAAAAAGGTCTTGGTCAATAAAATACAGTACATAATAAAAAAAATCAGATTCAAAGGAAGGAACATGACGAACTTTTATTTAATACTTTTATTTATTTTATTTTTGTTACCTCGTCAATATTGCAAAAAAAAGAGGCCTTTACTAGTAAAGTACAGCACGTTAAAAAAGCGACTTTTTTACAATTGTTTTGTAAATAATGTTTTAATTAAAAAGAAAATTTAATATTTATTTATACACCGGGTTGTTCAATAAATACAATGTACTAAATATTTTATTCCTGAATATAATTTTACATATAATAGTTGCCTTAAATACATTTTTTTCCTTAATGTGATCATTATTTCTTTCTTCTATATAGATCTCTCGATAAAAATGTTCAAATTGTAAAAAAAACTTTTACAATGACTTTTGATTTCTTTTATATTAAAAGTGTAAATTAAAACTTATACAAACACATTATTTAGTATTATGCAATCTATTCATATTTGTTTACTTAATTTGTAAAGGTAGTAAAATTATAATAATAGTTATGTACAATGTATATATCAGATATAAGGTAGGTATCTATTTATCATAATAATATAAACTATTAATAAATATAATAAAATATACTATTTTAGTGTGCTTAATACGTATTCATTGTAACAATCAGTGAACACAATATCGTATGCCACATATCGTAACAAAACAGTTATTCTAATATAGTTCCTAGTTCATATCTAACCTATGCAAATCTAAGTTTTTCTAGGCGTTTAAAGATTTACATAGCCACAATCAGCAACCAGAGCATTTTGAACGTTCTCTAATAATACGTTTAATTATTTTTATATTTTCTTCAACGTACAAGAAATTCATTAAAGTTATTTTTTACCTATATTAGCTTGTTAATAAACCTGCGTTAAACTCCGTATTATATATATTGAAATAAACAAACATACATACACATAAATTACCACACACAGAATCAACCCTACACACCGTATCAACAAAACCTCTACCTCCAAACAAGTGTGTGTGTATACATACATATGTATATATAGCACACACAAATAACTTAATGCGATAATTTTTAATAGTTATTATTTTTTATTATTATTTATATTGTTTTATAATTACTGTAAAATATTAGACGCAACGTTAGGTGGTCATAGGTTCGATTAACGTTCAGAGGAATTATGTTATTTCTCCGCTCTGGCAGGACAAGAACAGAAACGCGGCGTTAGGTTCCGTTACTCAACACGTTATGCTTCCAGAATTCCTTAACGTTGCCCTTTGTAACTAGAGCATTCATATCGACAGTGAAAATAGTTCACTCTCCCGAGTGGAATTCGAATCCAAAATCAATGCGTTACAGTTATACGCAATGCCACTGTGTCACGACGGCTTCCTATGATTATTTTATTACAAACAAGAAGTATATTAACAATAAAAAATAATAGAATCAATCTAAATAATATATATATGTATTAGCAATTTATGACGTCACAACTACTAGTACAGATCAATAAAAAAAATTGTAAACTACGTAGAAGTGCTATCTATTTCTTTCTCACATTTCGTATACATATAAACTGGAGCAAGTTTGTAAATTGCAAGAGAGAGACAACAGTATTTGCTTAATATGTCAAATAAGACAATGTGAAAGTATTAATATTTTATGTTTAATTTAAAATTAAATCACTTTCACACCGTATCCCGCACACAGCAAGGTAGGCACAGAAATCCTAGTGTTAAGACACTCCGTTCGACACTTACCGCCGAATTTTGGAGGCAATGCGTGTTGAGTGGCGGGTTCTACGGAAATGGAAATATAAATTTAAATAAATATTTCATCTCCTCTAGTGGGGATCGAACCCACAACCAATCGTGTTTTCAGTCACAGTTTGTGTCCTCTATATTTTATTTAACATTTATAATAGAAATTAGCTTTTCTTACCTAGGATCAAATCAAGACATTTACATTGTGTTGTATGTTATATGATGATATTATTAGCCTTCCTTGATAAATGGACTACACCACACAACAATAAGAATCCAATGCCATTCGTGATTAAGTTCAAATATTAATTACTGCATAACGACTAAAGAAAAATGTTCCAAAAAAAATGTAATTAAAAATGCTAATTTACCATGAAAATATAAGTATTTTAAACAGTTTAACAAGTTTACCTTGAAACTTAAAACATACGTTGAAAACTTATAAACTAAACTATCTCACAAATGTTGTATCTATACTAATATAATAAAGCGGAAGAGTTTGTTTGTTTGTTTGTTTGCTTAAATGCTAAGACCTCTGGATCTACTGGTCCGATTTACTTTGTTTTTGTTTTGTATGAAAGCTGCATCCTTCAGAAGTGCTATATAAAACAATACATTACACATATATACTAATATATTAAAATACTTTCTAATTTGACATGCAATTTATTCTGCCATGTTAATAACAACCGACCGTTGCTAAGCAATGGTTTGCAACGTTTGTTTGTTGTTTTGAGAAAACGTCACCCAAAATGAGCTTGCTTAACGCATACATGGCGTGCGCCGACTCAACCTTATGAGATACATAAAAACAATGTTTTACAAAAATATTGTTCTTTAAATAATGTTTAAAAAAGTCCGCAATGGTTATCTGTGAAGGTTGAGCAATAGTAACAATTTTAATTAATTTACTTTAAATTTATTGAGTGAGTGAGATTTCGTTAATGTATTTATATGAACATAAATATAATAGTCACGTTTAACATTTTATCTAGATTGAAATTATAGTTTACTGTATAGTATTCTAATAAAAAATTAAGAAGATGTCACTGATTCGGAATGACCTAGCCTTCGGGCGGTATAGTATGACCGACGCGAACGGGCAGGTTTTATAAATTTTCATACATTTCCGAACTATTGTTAATTTTTATTTAATTATTTGCTGTTTATAATTAATTCAAAAAACAGTTCTTCTTCTGCTGCTTTTCTTGGTGTGGTGTAAAGTTTGGTTTTATGTTACATTGCCCGCTACTTTTTTATTTAATGTTTATCTATACTATTGAAAACACATTTCATCATCAAGGAAATTAAATAAAGATAATTTTTGGCTTTTATCTTTACTAATATAATAAAGTGGAAAAGTTCGTTTGTTGGTTTAAACGCTAAGATCTCTGGATCTTCTGGTCCGATTTACTTATTTTTGGATTTGTTTGAAAGCTACGTTTTTCAGAAGTGCTATAGGCTATAATATAATGGCTATAGTAAACTAATAAGTTAGCCTTAAATAACAAAATAACAATAATAAGGAACGCCATCGAGCTTTAAACGCGTGCGCTGCAAATATAGTAAAATATACGTCAGTACATTGTATGGAAGAAGTGTTCTATTTTATTAGTTCTAAAAGAAAGTTCGCGATACGATATATTTATCTCTTATAAATAATTCACAATAAGATATTTTGTGACAAAAAAATAATTGAAAATTGAAAGGTGTTATTTCAACATTTTATATTTGATAAAGATATTGAAATTTCGAGCGAAAATTATCTTATCAACAATGATTTTTCATGATGAAATGCTTTGTCTTTTATAGCATGTAATTTGAATGTATACTTTTTGAGAAAATATAAATTTTAAATAATTCAGCGCTCCGTTTACGGCCGCAAGTATAGACACGAGTCCAGTGGGGGGCGCCCTTGTCGCCGATTTCGTCCTCACAAGCAGCCATGTTAGTCCTTGCAGTTTCTCAAAATTAATGAATGTATAAATTATATTAATAATATAATTTATAATGATTATGTTATTTGTGAAAAATGCTGGATAGTAAAACAATTATACCTACGTGGTTTGCGAGCGAAGCCGCGAATGGGCCGCTAGCTTTATATATAGATAATAGCTAAAATAGGTTCTCAAGGGAATGAAAATTAAGAAATGTAAATTTCTTTGCTTTGATTGTAGTTAGTTAGTGCGGCGTTAAACTCCTACATATATAAACAATACACTCGCAGTATCTCGAAAATGACACGGGCACTGAGCTGGGAGGTTGTATTTATTATTGTGTTGGTGCTGAGTGTCTTAACACTAGGTTACCTCTGCCTACTCTGCTGTGTGCGGGATACAGAGTGAAGATGAAAAAAAAGATAGCGGGTTTAATTCCCTGAGTGAATACATTAGCGTTCGTTAATGTTTGTAGAATATTTATAGTGTTTTTTCTTATATTATTCACCCTGTAAAGACAAAATCGAGGTAATCAGCTTGTGTTTATAATGTATGTTTTTAGATGTTTACTATTTACCAAATACAAAGTAACGAACGGACAGGTGCAGACGCGAGGCAAAAATAGTTTGTATGTTACAGTAAAACACGAGGATAATATATGTAGACTCCTACATATATCAAGTTTGAAATTTTACTTCAACACGCAATGTTAGACACTTGGACAGTTCGCGGGCAATCCCTTGCCCAGAGAAGACAGAGTGAACCTAGTGTTAAGACACTCCGTTTACAATGAACCGCACAATTCTAACGTAACTCAACGTCAAACTTTGTCTCATGGGTACAAAATTTGTTATGTTTATTGAGTTTTAAAAAACTTTTAAATTTGACTGTAACGTAGAAGA
>DWAP01002984.1:0-12623 GCA_018230625.1 Heliconius eleuchia
CGGCTGGTTCAGGACCTATAAGGATAGTGCTCGAGTCCGGGCTCCCGCAGGCCATGTACTCGGTCTTCGACACGTTAAGTTTAAGACCGCCGTTCTCAAGCGTCGTCTTATCAATAAATAATCAGCGTAAATGGAAGGAGCGAGAGATGCTCTCTCTGTTTATAACACTAAGACAATAACCACCATTTTTATAAGATAAATTGCGACGTTAACTTACGTCTCTCCACAGGAGTTGGCTCTAGAATGGACAAGAAGTAGAGAGCGTAGAGTCATCACTCTAAAAATCACAAAAAGTATACATTTGTAAAATATATTTAGCGGCCACTACACGTGACTGGAAAATTCTTTTGAAAACTACGTATAATAAACATAATGCTGATATCAACTAATTGGCATTTTAAAAGCTGAATCGTTTGTTTAGACATTAGTAAAACTATTCGAGTCCGTTTCAACAGGTGTCACAATGACGTCACTCCGCTGGTTCCTCGGAATCTATTAGAATCGTAATTCATTCAATTTTAAGAAAACAAGCGTTTGAAGGCAAGGAAAACGCAGTAAATATTTGCAAAGGAGGCAAGTGAGCTTTTGAAAGATGTAATCTTATTGGCAGGTGTCAGATTGACGTCACGGTGGCGTGGTTTTTCTCCGTGAGTCACGTAGCACCATACGCTCGCTGTACGGGTCTGTGAGGCTCCTCATAATCTTGTTATGAGAACATCTGGTATTGGCTTAATGGCACTAATGGCTGGTGCTGTATTATAGTAATGTAGTGGACTGAATGTATATTTTAATACATTATGCATATTGAATGCGTGTTGAGTGGCAGAACTCAACGCCTCGCTATGCCTCGAAATCAGAGTGAAAAAATGAAAATATAAATGTAAATAAATATTTTCTTTCCTCGAGTGGGGACCGAACCCACAGCCAATTGATTTTACAGTCACACTTTGTGCCTGCGCCACGATTGGCCTCATAAAATACATAGCTTTATTTTGATATTTGCTTCTCAAGCTACAGTTCATATAATGTAAACTAAATGGTTGTGAAAATATACAAAATAGGGTTAGTTCGTAACACAAATACGATGTAAGGAATGGTTCGCTAAGTTTTAAAGTTAACTGACTGAACTTAAAAGCTTCAACATTTTACGTTTTAATTAGAAAAAAATATGTACGGAAACGCGTTTTTATCAAAATTAGCATAATTATATCAAAATTCCCGGAAAATATAGACAATAAAAGTAAAATAATTTAACGATGAATATGTTCTCACATAGGTCTACAAAAGCAAGACTTGTTTCAACTTTGACAATGTTGCGCATTTACTAAAGCTTTCTTTTTGTTTCAGCTCAACGCTGTGTTCCGCATGTAGCAGAATAGATAGAGAGATCATAGTGTTAAAACCCGCCGCTCCCCACTTTCCACCAAATTCAGGCATTATTGAGTGGCGGAATTCAACACCGCGCTTCGCGTTTTACTACACTAAAACTAGAGCTAAAAAATGGAATTCTCGAGTGGGGATCTAACCCACAACCTGCGGTGTTCACAGGGCCCCTGCGCCACGACTGACCCCAAATTACTAAATTTAATAATTCTTGGAAATGTTAGTTCAAGTATTATATGTTAACGATCAAATATGAGAGGTGTTCCCCCAAAGGTTCCTTAGGCGAGACTTGTTTCGCACTAATTTGTCCAACGCTGCGCATACACTGAAGTCGTGATCAAATTTCCATAAATAAACTGCACTTCATCGTTGCATATGATTATAACAAATACAGCGAGCGCTATTCTTAGATGAGTACATAGAGTATTCACATATAAATAAAATCGATAGTATAGACCATCTACTGTAAAACTAAACTTACAACATAAAATAAATAAAAAAATAAATCCCGCACACAGTAGGGTAGGCAGAGGGAACACAGTTTTAAGACACTCCGTTCCCCAATTTCTGCCTAATTCAGGGGGATTTTACAGTCACACCGTGTGCTCCTACGCCACGACTGGCGCAGGGCCACAAGAACAAAATATAATAAAAAAGCTGGGGTAATTACAACACACATATAAATAGGTGTATTGAAATTATACCTATTTGTATGTGTTTGAAAGTTCAGTTAAAGAGAAGACTTTCTTTTGATTAAAATACAGATAATGCATGTTGGATGAACAAATACAATTGTATACTCGTAGATGTAGTGTGAGATTTGACCCACAATTGTGATATTCATATTTACTTTAGAAGAGTATGACATGAACTACAGTACGACAAAGGTAGCTTAATGAATACGGCAATATTTTTTTGTTTTCATCTTCACGCTGTACCCCGCATATATCAGAGTACGGCAGATAGAACATTATCATTAGTATCAATATTTCGTTCTCCACTTTCCACTCAAATACGAGACATTGCGTGTTGTTTCTCCACAGCGGAGAAATAAAATCATTCATACATGAAGAGGGGATCAAACCCACATGTATCGTTTACAGTATCGCTATCGCTAAACGCCACAATGACCTCATGCGTCAATAGTCATAAATTAATTATGTACACATTCAAAAAATATTAAAGAAAAATATGGTTACTGTATTGGCCAAAGTATACGGTACGGTAAGTATATATATATAGCACAGATTTGGCAGTTAACATTTACAGTAGTACTAATTCAATACAAAATCTGAAGCTATACATTTGAGGTTAAATCCTGAACATGGTATTAAGCAATAATGGCAATGGTATTAAAGCCGCTACTTCAAGAGAGGTATCACATGAGGGCTCTGGCTAAGCTAAGTTTGAATTTCAGAAAAAGCTCGAGACCTTCAATTTTTGTGGGCGAGCCCGACTCGCGCTTGTCAGTTTCATTGATTATGTTTCCTTTGCAAAACAACATTTTGATTTTCAGTGTACATAATATTTATCGATATTTCCGTTTGTGTGTTCTGTTACTCTAGCTCTAAGTTACTGCCCACGATTCATGGTGACTTTCAGCGAGAATTGTTTCAAATATGCAGAGATTATATTACATATCGTTTGAATTTATCATATTAAATAGAAACTAAATAATTATTTTCTTCACGTAGTTTTTTTTTTATTATTGAGCAATAATCCAATACACTCATAGCCACAATGAGAATATATTCCGAATATATTCCATCAAACTTCCACTTTTTATTTGTTTTGTATACATTTTAGTTAGTTAATTAAAAAAAAATCAAAGATACTCACTTTTTATATTATAATATTTAGACATTTAAAATAAAATTTTATACGATAAAACTATTTATTGAACTGTCCTCTTTTAAATAAATAAAAGGCCGTCGTGGCCCAGTGGCACAAGGGTGTGACTGAAACGCTTATATGAAGTTCCGTTATTATTACACAAAATCCCACAATAAACAAATACGATACTTTACGGGCACTTTATAGTTTAAGAAAATGAGCTAGCAAAACATTCTTATTTGTCTCTCTGACCAAGCGAAGTCTTGGTTGATGCTTATAGTCCAAGGAGGAGGCCAGTCGTGGCGCAGGGGCACAAAGTGTAACTAGCGACTGGTTGCGGGCTCGATTGCCACTCGAGGAAATGTAATATTATTTAAATTTATATTGGTTTCTTCGCTCTGGTGTCAAAGCAAAGAGCGGCGTTGAGTTCCGACACTAAACACGCAATTCCTCCAGAAGTGGGAAACGAAATATCTTAACATTAGCTAAGATGTACCTGTACCCACTCTGCTATGTGCGGGATACAGTGTAACGCTAACGAAGTAATACTTCGACTAAAAACATTGATTATTTTGACGCGAGACAACTGTCAACAGCAAAGACAATACTCTTAAACCAAGGTCAATCATCGTTTTATATAAAAGTAGGTAATACACCATAACAATAAAAATCTTTACGCATTTATTATACGTAAGTATATATTTTTAATTATAAAATAACTCGGAAACGAGGACTTTTTTTGTAAAAACGTAAATATTGTAAACTCGACGACTGTGGGTTCGACTCCCACTTGGGAGTATGAAATATTTATTATTTTTACTTCCTCACCTTGGTAACGAGACAAGGGCGTTTAGTTCGATAATGAAGTGTTTTTTTTATGTTAAGTCTCTATACTTCCCTGCTATATGCGGGGTACAGGGTAAAGCAAAAAAAACATAAATATATTTTTTGCAGGTAATAAAGACAAAATTTGCGAAAAAGAAAACTATACTGTTAAACATAATGAAAATTACAATTTCGCACATAAATATTTTCCTGTAAGAGCACCCGAGGGCTTGACAAATACACCTCGTACCTTCATTTTTGTAAGTAATCACGCCGAACAAAATTCTATTAAGAATAATTTATTTGCTTACTGTGTCAATTTTTGTATACGAGCATGTCGTTTATGTTATTGAAAAATGTATTATTTTTTCTAGACTCCTTTATATTATGTTTTTACAATAATAGGTTGATATTTTGAAGTTATTAAAGTAGTTTCGAGAACAGGTTTCATTTGTTTTCTTTTTACATTTTTAATGTGTTATTTATTCTACAAGTATTTCAAAATCTTTGGAGGTTCCAAAGAGGCGGGGGTACAAATCCCGCTGCGTTATTATTTTTTTACTTTTCATTAGTAAGTATTTTCCTTTTCTAAATGTGAATTAAAATTTATAAATGTTAAAAAAAATATTAAAAAAACTGGAATCTTTCATGCCAAACGATAATTCTAAGTAATTAATTATCTTTGGGTAGCGGAAAATTGTAAAAATCTGCCTACGGAGATGCTAACAACATAAATTAATTATTAGAATTCTGACGCAGCTCAATGAGAACGTATGGTTTAGTTGGTCAGAGCCCTGGGACGTTTTCAAAAGAGGCGCGGGTTCATATCCCGCTACGTTAAAAATTTTATGTTTTCTTAATAAGTAGTTTTGATTTGGTTGATATTCTCTATAGTTTTATAAAATATCTACACTTTACAAAAGTACTTGAAGCTTGTAGTAGAAAACTCTAGTAGAATCATTTCAAATTAGGTTAAGTAGAGAAAGTAGCTGGGCAACAGTGTAAGAACGACGGAGAAAAAATGTAGCCCTCTCTCCGTAATGTAGAGCACATTTGGGTCTCAAGACCCAGGCAAAGTTATGAAATGTCTTCTATTTTTTCTAGTATATATTTCAATTAAGTTATTAATATTTTCTGCATAGTCTACCTGATTCAGATGCACCAAGTCACAGGGCAAAAATTATAAAAAATACATACAAATAAGAGGAGCAACCTAACAGAGGAAACCTAGTGTTAATACACTCCATTCCCAACTATTCTCCGAGTTCTAAAGGCATTGCGTTTTGAGTGGCGGAACTCAACGCCGCGCTTTGCTCGACATCAGAGGGAAAAAAGGAAAATATAAATGTAAATAAAAATTTAATTTCCTCTAGTAGTGATCGAACCCACAACCAGTCGATTTTACAGTCACATACTGATTCAAATAAATATATTACTTATATTTTTAAACATTTTTAAAGTGTTATTCCACACTCAATTTCGTTAGCGGATTTCCAGGAGGCGCGGGTTCGAGTCCCGCTACGTTCGAATTTTTATACGTTTTCTAAATAAATAAATGTATGAATTATATGCATATTATAGATGTCACTATAAAAAAATATTTATCAAAGAACACGAATGACTTTAAAAGCAATGTGCGGTTCACCATCAAAAAGTTTTATCAGCTTTAAATTATCAACAGAAACCCAAAAAGTGGGGTTCGAAGTTGTTTATTTAACTTTTATGTGTTTGTGGATATAAAAGGCGCGTAATAAAGTTTATATAAACGATATAATATTTTATATTGTTTTCTTCTATTACATTTGTTTATATAATTTTCTTTGAAGTAAAATTTTTATTTGGTTTTATTTCAATATGGCTTTAATAATGATTGACGATTACACTAAAATCGAATCGTAGTTTGTTATACCTGAAATATATTTACAGAAAGCTACATAGGGATTTTGGATTTAAATTTTGTATGACAAAAAAATAAGGTGGTGATTCGGAGACTGATCGCCTTGAATCCCATTTTTCGCCGTATTCTGGACGCATTGTATGTTGTGTGGTGGAATTCAATGCCGACACCAGAGCGAAGAATTGAAAATATAAGTTTAAATAAATATTTCATTTCCACGCATGGAGATCGAACCCACAACCAGTCGCGTTTACACACTTGTGCCCCTGCACCGCAACTGGCCTCCTGTGTTGTATTAAATTATAAAAAAATATTTCTATAATAATTCAATCGATTAATTTCAATTCTTTGATGTTGGTAGCAACGTCAATTACAATTATGCCATATTATTAATAAATTGTAATCTAAAGGAAATTTACAGAATTGACAGGCGACTAGTTTTAACACTACAGCCAGTGACAGGCAAATTCTAATTGACGTTTGCTGAGAGCAAATTACAAATAAATATTATATTAAAGGCCAATTTCACCACTGGCTGATAAAGATCCTGATAGCCTTATCTGCTTGACAAGCTATAGTTTTCGGTTTCACAGGTCTCGAATAGCAATATCTAGTAGATACACATTTAGCACATGCATTTCATTTTCACATACTTATTTGTAATTTGTAATAAATTGTAGTAAAATAACAATTCGTATGAAACTATTACCGTTTATTAATGAGAAAATTATTCTCGTAAATATAAGAAACAGTTATTTTGTATTTTCGTCCTTTGTCTGTGACAACTATCTGAAACTCTATTCGCAACCGTTGAAACTGGCCCTGAATTTATAACCGAGTGTTGCTATACCCACGTATACCTACCACAATAAAGATGAATTCACTTTTTTCTAATTAGATATTGAGTGTTGATCGGAGTTAAGCGCCGCACTTTGTATTTATCTAACAGACATAGCTTTCAGTGAGATATGTTACATGTGTATAGCATTTTCTTTAAGTTGTTTTCTGCTTCACGCTGTATCACGCATAAAGCAGCCTAGTTACCTAGTGTTAACACATTCCGTTCCCTCACGTTCCCCCGAACATTCCAGGCATTGATTGTTGAGTGGCGAAACTCAACGTTACGCCACTCTAACCGCGCTAACCTTGTTAATAAAGCAAAGAAATGAAAATATGAATAAATAAATCAGGCCTCCACTTTTAGGAATCGAACCCACAGCCGTCGAGCTTACAGTCACACGCTTGTACCACTGCGCCACGACGGCATCTAGAAACCGTATAAAGTGTAGTAATCGTGAAAACCAAACAAATTTGTGTGTAGACCAAACTTAAAAAAAAAACAATTTAACATGACATACAATAATACAAACACAGATATCAACATCACCGGTTTATTTTCATCTTGAAAAAAAAAAAGATAGAGTCATCCTTGAACTTTGCGACGGTTTTATCAACAAACGCCGTCTGCCAGTAAAAATATTTGGCAAAGAGTATCTGGCAATTACCAAGGCGCCGCCGATAATGATGAAAAAAAACTCACGTTTGTTCTTCTGGTGTTGGAATTAATTTGTGTGACCTGGTGAGGGAGAGTGGATCACGTTTCCAAGATGGTTGAGGTTTCGAGTCTTTTAAGTTCCTTTTTTTCTTTTACCGTCGCGCTTTCCCCTAAACATAGCGGGGTAGGTAGAGAATCGAAAATCCTAGTGTTAAAACACTTTGTTCCCCATTAAGACATTTACATTCTCCTCTTTCTGCTGAATGTCGTTGAATATAGGGCCGCGCTTTATACCAGATCGAAATATATAAAATATTTCAATCCCTCGATTGATAATAATAGAACTAACAATCATCGTGTTTCGACTCATTAGAGTGAAGACATTTGTTCTCTACTTTCCGTGATCAGAGCGGAACTTAACACTGCCCTCCTAAAAAAAATACCTAAAAAAAATACAGAGAAGGTTTTCAGGTCTCATTCGGTGAGTATTTACATTATTTCTTCTGAAAATGCCCAAACCGCTATGCAACGCTATATAGAGGATGAATTAAAAATATAATAATATTATGATTTGACTTCAAACCATTTCTTCTACAATAAAATACTATTTTTACATACCAAACCCAAACTGTTATATCTATGGAAATTAATATTTTGAAAAAACAGTTAATTTTATACTGGCCTTTTAGTAGTTTTTTTTTGTAATTAGACGCCTAAGAGAGGGTAAGGCGTGGCAAAGTGGCGAGTCATTTTGTGTATAGCTTTTTACTGTAATTAATTTTACATAAATGTAATTAGAGGCCGTAGCCCAGGGACACAAAATGTGACGGGTTGTGGGTTTGATTCCAACTCGAAGAAATGAAATATTTATTTAAATTTATATTTTCATTTCTTCGATCTGGTGTCGAGGCAAAGCGAGGTATCGAATTCCTTCACTCAGCACGCAACGCCTCCAGAATTCTGCGGAAAATAGGGAACGGAGTGTCTTAACACCAAGTTCGCTCTGCCGACTATGCTGCATGTGAGTTACACAAGATGAAGCTGATAAAAATATAGCCTAATATAATATAGTATCTAAACAAAAAGGCCGACGTGGCGGTAGCGGTACAGCGTCTAACGGTAAGCCGGGTTAAACTGAACTAAAAAATGAATTATTTAGTATTTTCATTTTCTGGTAGCAAGACATAGACAATATCTTGACAATTCAGCGAAAAACCGTGATTCTGAATATTAGCTTATCTCAATGTATGAGGCCATCACAGAACGAAGAAATAAGAATAATTGGTTCCCACAAGCATGAATCGAACCCACAACCATCGCAACCGCTTAACATATGAGTTATCTATCTTAAAACTTAAATAACGTGTAACGATGTACATCTTAAAATATAATATTTCACAAAACACATCAAAACGTAAATCTTTTCAAAAGAACTGATAGGAAAAAAACTCGACGCCAATTGCCAATTTATCAAACATTATTGTCACCTCGCGCCGAAACACGACACGAGTCAATTTGTCATACTACGGTGACAAAAGACAGTTTCAACGGCCTTGCTTTAAAATAAACTTAAGAATAAAGACTTCGTTAACTCCCGTGTACCTAATGCTAGTCAGTTAACTGCTGATGCTATTAACTAGCGGCCCGAACGCGGCTTCGCCCGCTTGAACATATTATTATATTATAGTGTTAGCGAACTCGTGTAAAAGAGGGTGGATTTAGGTGAAAATAACTATAAAAGCAGTGGAATTGTGTCAATCGGGGGGCAGTTGCTTGTAGGTGACGACCATTAATGGAAGGAAACTAGTGTAAAGAATTGTTAGTAGGTGATACATATCACTTATTGCAATTACACAGTATCCTTTTCCAAATAGTTTAGAATCATATACACGATATGTATTTTTGTCGTGTTTTTTTTAAAACGTTAACCGCTTCTAACAATAGATATATTATTGTATAAAATATACAAAATGTTTACATAAATTGTAGCGTGTGTTATTCTGATATACGCTAAGCGACATTACTGTAAAGTTTCATCTAAATTTGTTCAGTAGTTTTTGCGTGAAAGTAGAACAAACATCATCTTCACGAACTTTCACATTTATATTATTAATAGGATAGTAGTATGTTATGATGAGGACCTGGAAATCTAAAGTAACTCTATATGGAGGTTTTGAGACTAGCTCAAAACAAATTGATAACAACTCGTTATTTAAACCAACTTTTCGATGCGGAAGGTAACTCCAATGCAAGTACAGCGGGTTACATTATAACAATTAACGAGATTTTATATAGCCTATAGCCTTCCTCCATAAAGAGACTAACCAAAAAAAGAGTTTTTTTTCAATTCGACGCAGTACTTCCTGAGATTAATGCGTTCAACAAATAAACAAATTTATATTGTAAGTAATAGTATTTGTATTCTATACAAATATATTATATAGACATAAGAACTTATAAAGTATCGTTTCTATTTGTATTTTTATAAGTAACCAGCAAAAGTTCAAAAGTAAGAGAACTCGTAGGAGATAAATCCCACCAGTGCCATGTTTTTTACTATAACTGTTAAAACTTTCGTTGTTTGTGGCCTTATAAAGAAAAAAACATAAAACAAAGCCAGAAGCTACAATCTTAAGGATTACCAACGATAAGTACATAAATTATATTCTTCTTTTATTATATTTTTTTTTAGTAGCTTAAACAGTGTTAAGCTTGTATTTTACACATAGCAGCATCGACATAGAGAATCTAGAGATTTAAGACACTCGGTTCTCATTTGGACACTTCCTTTTTCCACTTTCCATCAAATTATGGAGTGTTGAGTAACGAAAGTCAATATCGCGCTGTGCCTCGTTACCAGAGTGAGGAAAGGAGAATATTCATTCAATATTTTATTTCCTCGGGTGGGAATCGAATCTGCAACCTGTCGCGTTTTCGGTCCCAGGCTTGAGCCCCTGCGCCATAACTGGCCTTTAGAGAAACAAATATTTAAATAATTGTGCGAAGAATAAACCGCATAGATTTTTTAAGTGAGTTATAATAGCTAAAATCTATAAAAAAAATATTTATTTTTAAATACTGAAATAAACACATCTTCATCACAATTTCTATTGTTTTATATGAAAAACAAAAGAGTGGAGTAATGTGTTGCTAGGATCTCTTCTCTATTTCGATCATACTAGATTAAAAACATTTTTTGGTCAACACGGTTTTAATTTTTATATAATATAAAACAATGATCTTCGACGTAACCTTTAATCTTTTAAAGTAGATATGCAACGAATTTAAATGCAGCGGAAAAAGGCAGGCAGATGGAAATTTGTGTTGAGACACTCCGTTCTTCACTTTCTGCTGAAATTTCGAGACATTTCGTGTTGATTGACGAAACTCTACATCGCGTTCCATCTACCACAGCGAGGAATTAAAATTAAATATATACACATCTTCATTATCAATTAAATTAAATATAAAAGACAACATCCTCGAGTAGATATGGAACCCACAACCGTCGTTGCGTTTATAAATATCGCTGTGACACTGCGCCACAATAGCGCAAGATTGTGATTCAAGAAGAAGAAACATAAGTATAGACCAAGCGAGCGAAATCGTAAGCAAATTTCTAGTCTTCAATATATTTCCAACAAGATAATACCAGATAAGTCAAAACTAAGTAACTCTTGGAAACAGGTATATACGTAACCGTAGTTGAGATGTACTCGTATTGAGATCGACTCGTGTAATTATATGAAGCGTTAGTTTCACTTTGAATATGACATGCTAGTTAAACAAATTACTGCTTATTTGAATTTGTTCAAGCAGACATGATGGGTTTTGACGGTTTACTCGCTTTACTCTATTATAATATTGGAATGACAACCGTGGACTGAATAGAAAATAGAAAATTCTAAAAAAATATTTGTTTGTCCCACGTTGATGAAAAGTTCAGTTTTAGTACCTGGTACGATGGACTAGTGTCCGATTCTCTCCTTCGAAGCAGGGACTACCTGGATGAAAAGAACTGTTCATCCAGGTAAATAAAAAATTATATGTATATATTACGAGGCCAGTTGTGGCGCAGGGTCACAAAATGTGACTGTAAAATCGACTGGTTGTGGGCTAGATCGCAATCGAGGCAATGAAATATTTATTTACATTTATATTTTCGTTTCTTCGCTCTGGTGTCGAGGCAAAGCGCGGCGTTGAGTTTTGCCCCTCAACACGTAATGTCTCCAGAATTTGGCGGAAAGTCGAAAACGGAG
Source organism: Heliconius eleuchia (assembly GCA_018230625.1). Lineage (NCBI taxonomy): Eukaryota > Metazoa > Arthropoda > Insecta > Lepidoptera > Nymphalidae > Heliconius > Heliconius eleuchia. The sequence goes on from DWAP01002984.1 coordinate 11,693, forward strand.
TGACTTAACACTAGGTTCCCTGTGTCTACCCTGCTGTGTGCGGGATGCAACGTAAAACTGTTTTAGATTTTTTTATTTAATATGTCTATTGAATACATCTATACCTCGCCACTTGAGTAGAGCTAACAACCAAATACCATTCAATACTGTAATAAACTACAATATACGGACTAGCTAGTGATAGAACACTAAAAATGTGAGTGAGTGAGAAAATCTACCTAAAAAAATATGTATAAGTTTAATAAAATAGGAGGGCAGCCATGTCTGGTGGGCACTTTTTAAAAAAGTGGGGAACACAATAACTCTCTCTCTAACTCTCTAACTCTCTCTCTCTCTCTCTCTCTCTCTCTCTCTCTCTTTCTTAACGTCTACAATAAAAATATACCCACACACAAACAGAAATATAAAAAAACGTAAAACGATATTTATTTTGAAGAAAATGTCAACGTGACACAAACCACGTACGACAAAGGAAGCGTCAAACCAGGTCACTACTTCTCCAAAACAATAACGAAATAACAGTTACGAAGTCAATTTCTATTAAAGGGTCCCGCGAGGACCTCCCGCATACTGATCAAGATTCGAGGCTGAATAAGTCAAAGTAAAAGCAAATAGTGTTACTCAATATCTATTAAGGCTGTCGTGTCCTATTATCAGGGTCTGTAAGCGCAACAGTTGTGAGTTCAATTCCCATTTGGAGAAAGACTATTTAAAAAACAAAGCGCGGCGTTGAACTCCGCCACTCAAGACGCAAAGTCTAGAAAATTGTGCGGTACGAGGGGAATGTATTTAACACTAGGTTTCATAGCGGGATACATTCAAGACTTAGAGATTTTTCCTTATAAATAAAAAATAAGGTATATGGGTATTTTTTAACTTCACTGTATCCCACATATAACTTAGAGAAGAGTAGCGGAGAGCCGCTTCTCTC
>DWAP01002985.1:0-12622 GCA_018230625.1 Heliconius eleuchia
GAAATGGAAATATAAATTTAAATAAATATTTCATTTCCTTGAGTGGGGATCGAACTCGCAACCAGTCGCGTTTACAGTCACACTTTGTGCCTCTGCCTCTGCCTTCCACGACCGGCCTCGAGAAGGCAGGGACACAAAGAGAGAAGTAACAATATGTATATATGTACTACTACATTACCTACTGTTGACTATTTATATTTTTTGATAGTAGACTAACCGAGTCGAGAGTGGGAATAATATCATATTGGATTCCGCCATCCAAAATATCAATATTTTCTAATGCGAAGAAGAAGAAGAAAGCAGAGAACGAAGTCGCATATCATTGTCATTTCCTTTCTTATTTCCCAAAATGCAAACATGGCTGAAGGTAAAACAAAAAAGATTCTTATAAAAAAAAAACATTTACAAAACCCAAAAACCTAATAGCAACCGTAATTTTGAATGTCAATTGGTTATTTATAGTAGAAACTATGAAAGCAAATTTATGGACCATTAGAAGGTTCTTCAAAAAGGCGATATATTGAATAACATAAAAATCTGTTCGTAAGGGTCTAGAGACTTTTCGGTTGTCACCATGGGCCCCGTTTTTTGTTGGACCCTTCAACCCCACTCACTTAAGAAACAAAACAACTAAAGTGATGTCCTTGACGTGACGATCTTAAATTTTTATTTATATTATTGAGATTATGTATAATATTATCTCATAATATGAGATGTCACATAGTATTAAGGGGGAATTAATTAAAATGTAATTGTATTTATCATTCAGTTCATTACTCTATGATTATAGATATTAATTATAGGCAGGTAATTTATATAGACAGGGGCACAAGCGTGCAACTGTAAACGTGACAGGCAATGTCTCCAGAATTCGGCTAAACGTGAAGTACGGAAGTGCCCTAATGGGTACAGATTGTCTTGGCGTTTGGTTCTGCTATGAGCATGATACACCGTGAAGCTAAAGAAAATTATAAAAAAATAAAGATATATTATTATTATTAAAAGTTATAATAAATTTGATTGCTAATCTACCGAATCTCAAAGTATCGATAAGACAAGCACGTCACTGCGAATGCGGCGACGCTTTAGAATATGACAAGTGCAAGTTGAGTTAGGTCAGGTGTCACACTTCACTACATACATACATTTCGAGCTTGACTAATAACGAAATTAGTTACTTTGGTACGAAAAATTTACACATTAAGATTCATCTCGTTCGGCGTTGGGTTCCGCCACTTAACACGTATTGCGGAGAATAGAAACCGGAGTGCCTTAATACTATGCTCCCTTTGCCTACGAATCATCCATTGATCTTAGTGGCTTGGTTTTAGTCGAAGAGTTTCTACAATTTTTTCCAGTTTTTAAATATATAAACCACTCGACTCGGGTCCGTTTAAGCGGCAAGCAAAGATCTAAATGACCCTTCAAAACCCTCTCTGCAAAAAAACGAACAAAAACATTTTCATTTAAAATAAATACATTTTAACACAAAATTTATATTATCTTCTACATAAAAATGTACAAAATGAAAATATTTTTATTTGATTTGGATGTTTCGGATGTTCAGTAAGAACTTAAATAAATATCAATAGTTTGTTATATAGAAACGTGAATTTAAATCTGGAGTTAACTTTATTACAGACAATTAAATAATACTACGCACTCATTAAAATAAACATGTTGATTGCCACATCGTGACAAAAGAACATGCATAAACTCACAAGTACTTTTAAAATAATATGCCTCTTCCAAGAGCTGTTCATTTACTACAATCTTTTTTCTGTTTGAGAGAAAAAGAAAAAAATGCTTTTTTTGTACGTCTTTGTTCTATTTAGGAAAAGTCATTTCATATGGAACGTTTTAAGCTTTCAACGTTAATATTATTAAATATATGAAATATATGGATATGTTGTGTAAGTTATGAATATTTATAAAAACACCGTAACAAAACGCTTGTGGTGTATTATTACTACAAAAGCAACTGCGAAAATGGCACGAAATACGAGCAGGTAGCGTGCGCAAATCTGTTCGAAGCCATACATTACAGTACATTGGGTACCTACTAACTTTTTGTGGGTCCACGTCCGCCATCTGCAAAATCTACACACACCGGAGGGAAACATGCTTCAATTGTTTGAGAATTTACTTCCACCGCACGAAAGTTCACTGCACGAAAGATAAACATGTCACTATCTTTTAGTATCTACATATGTATCTCTGGCCACGTCATATAGTACTCCAGTCCTCGAAGTGATCCGTCAACGTCGTGTCAAGAGTCGTGGTTCATTATACTTCTATCTTTCAAACATTTTCCATCAACCCTTTGATTTCTAAACAATTTTTAATAGCATTCATCTGTTTCGCTTTATTTTCTCTTAAATATTACATTAATCACTTATCAATTAATGTCAAACCATCACTCCTGAAGCCCTAGGCGTTAACGCTACACGAAGACCCGGGAGGTAACTAAAGTACCAAAGAGGATAGAACTCCGTGAATCTTTTTTGATAGCTGGGACGCCGTATATAAATATATTTTGGAAGCGTAGAAAGGATCTGGATAGGATGGTTGACGCCACATGGTGGTCGGCGTGGGCGGGGGACGGGGTATCGTGGGAACGCTTCAAAAGCACATATGGAGCGCAGCTTTATCTTACACCATGCAATACGCGACGTTCAATAATAATAATATTTAGTCTACACCATCTATAACTTTATACTATCGCAATAACGACGAACTAACATATTTACATTATCTTAAAATATATACTAGCCTATGTTTACAAGTCGTCGTTTGATAGGTTCGCCTTGGCTTTTCGCTTTTGTGAGCGAAAGTATAATAGTATCAAAAAAATAGTATCAATAGAAGTTCTTTAAGAAACATGAGTTGTCGTGCATAAATACATTTTAATAACAACAAATTTTAATATATTTAGATAAATAAATTTGAATTTTGTTGTGACGATTATTTTTATTTGCTTGTTTGGTTTGAATTATATTTATATGCACCATTTATTAGTTCTTGGAAATCGAAAAAATATTATAAATATCATTCGTCGACACACGTGAGGCAATTAGGAAGTTCTGCGAAAGTCACAAAATAGTATATTCAGGTTTTTTTAAAGGTGACTACTTATTTTCAACTGGGAACTGACGCAGCTTTACATCATATAACATTTAAATTTCGAGAAGATCACCTGGCACAAGTCCAGGGGCCTTTAATGTTAGAGGTGTTTTTTTCAATGTTTCTTTTCTATATGTAATTTTATAATTCATCGGTTTTACGCTGTATCCCGCATATAGCACGGTAACAAGAGGGAAACTAGTGTTAAAACACTCCGTTTCCCTTTATTCGTGGAATTTTTGAGGCATTGCCTATTGATTGGCGGAATTCAACGACGCGCTTTGCCTCAACACCAGAGCGAAGAAATGAACATATTAATTAATAAATAATAATGAATTCCTCAAGTGGGTATCGAACCCATAACCGACGCTGTTGCACTCACACGCTTGTGCCACTGCGCAACGACAGTCTCTCAAATTAATTATATATTTAATTTCATATATGCGAGTACATATGAATATGCACTGTTTACAGTACTTAGATTTATTTTCAAATAACAATATAACCTTTTAATAAAAAATCCAACAAAAGATACGTGATAAAAAGTGAATCAAGCAAAGATTCACATTAATCAAAAAAATCATTTTGCCACGAGATTATTTATTTATAATATTAATATTAAACATAGATTGCACTCGTGTGATGCAAGCTCATGTGCACCGGTGCGGTGGCTACTAGACGTGCACACGTGTGCAGTTCATCGTCCCGAGCCTACGCCAATGCCAACAATCATTCAATTAATAAAACAGAAAAAAGGTCGGATTCACGCTGTACACACAGGGTAGGCAGAGGGAACCTTTTTTTTTATGGAAAAGACAAGGCAAACGAGCGTTCGGGTCACCTGATGGTAAGTGATTACCGCCGCCCACGGCCCCGTGCAACACCAGAGGAGCTACAGGTGCGTTGCCGGCCTTTATCTAGCGTGTACACACTCTGTTCCCCACTTTCCGCCGAGTTCTGGGGGCATTGCGTGTTGAGTAGTGCAACTCAACACGCTTTGCCTCGACACTCGAGCGAAGAAATGAAAATATAAATGTAAATGAACATTTAATTTCCTCGAGTGGGGATCGAACCCATAACTAGTCGATTTTATTTCTCACATTGTGCCCCTGCGCCGACGAGGCCACTCATCATTCATCATTCAATTAATCAAGTATCAATTATGATTTTTTTTTGGAGGAAGCTTAATGTTAAGACACTTTGCAGGCTGAGTGGTGAAACTGAACGCTCCACTTACCATCGACAGCAGGGCGAAGAAATGTAAATATTAAATATTTCGTTTTCTCGAGTGCGAATCGAACCCACAACCTGTCGTGTTACAGTCATACGCTTATGTTGTGGTGCACCAAGTAATATATTAATAACTGTTATTTGCTATATTTTCACTTATTTAGCAAGAATTATAATTAGGTTTATACCAAATCAGGTTAACCACGTCTTATAATGTACAATTATGTAGTTATGTATTAGTACATTTGTCTTAACTGAATGGCATTTTGTTGCTTATACTTTTCATAATATCCGATAATTATTAAACATTTTTATAGCTATAAATATAGGTCCTGGTAAGAAAATGTATTAATGATACTATTTAATACGTAGTTACGAATTTAATATTAAATAATATAAATTTTATTTATTTCTAATACAAAGAATATCCACTTAAAAAGTTTGTATTACGTTTCGTTGTTGTAAAAAGATAATTTGTGAAACGATGCGGAAGGTTCAGAGCGCTGGCGGGATGCCCAGGCGCAGATATGTGGTGGCATTGGGCCAGCCAGGGTCAGGAGCGGCCGATGCACCCTCACGTCACACTCCATCACACGCCAATTATAAATAACAACCAAACAATTCAAACAATACACGAACTCTTCATCGACGATCACCGCTCGTATCGACGTGTAAGCACGACATGCAGCCAAATGATATTTTTCCTTGACATTTATATCGATAATACTTACTTAATGATCACAATATGGTGAACCGGATTTCAACTTAGCTAAATTAGGTACCAAATATATTTTTGTGTATCGATTTTTTTTTGAATAAAAATAATATGTAATTTTTTTATTTTTTTTATTTCATTTCTGGTACCTGTTTATGTACTTGATGACATTTACAGTTTAGGTATTTGATAATCTAATTTTTTTTAGCTTCACGCTGTATCACTGTACTGTAGCAGCGTAGGCAGAAGAAAACAGTGTTAGGACACTCCGGGGCGGAGTGTCCTAACACTGTTTTCTTCTGCAGAATTCAGAATTCTGGAAGCATTGCGTGTTGAGCGGCGGAACATACCAGCCTCTATACCAGAGCGAGAAAAGTGAAAATAGTAAATATTTCATTAATAATCCTTCTTTATAAAATCTCTAAGTAAAGAAACTATTTCAACATTACAATAAAATGCCTCTTAACTATCTTAGTATACTGATAAGATAATGCCCTTATCTAAACCCCAAGGGACGAACTGTTGTAAAGAACGATAAACTTTCATGACACTCCACACAGAGTGATTGCTTTGTAAACTCTGATAGCAATATTGTCTTAGCGGCTGGCAATCTTACTTTGACACAAAGAACTGAGCACAGATACTCAGCTCTCGCTAAAATTAGTGACCAATCATAATTTATGTTCATGAAAATGTTTGTTTAGGCAAACTCGTTAGTGTTCTGACGGGATGTGCTTTGATCCCTCAACGTTGCTCATGTACTCGTATTTGTAGAATTATTTTTTGTCAAATAACTAATTTTAGAAGGCCTCGAATATTGCTAAATGTTATATATTTTTTGGTTTCACGCTGTATCCCACACATAGCTGAGTAGGCAGAGGGCGCCTAATATTATGACACTCCGTTCCCCACTTTCCGCCCAATACTGGTGGCGTTGTGTGGCGGGACTCAACGCTGTAAATGTTATAATCGTTTACAAATTATGTATTAGCCCTTCTATTATTTATAAAATGTCAATGCACTGACTCATATTTACATTAGAAACTATCGACACATTAACGAGTTAACGCTGACGAATTATATGCAATATTCATCTGAGAACAAATATTATATTACATTTTATATATTATGTTCTTTAAGAATAAGTGTTGAACTTAAAGTGATGTAAGAATTTGTTCATAGCCGTATAGTCTAGGTTGTCGTGGCGCAGTGGTACACGCATGTGACTATAAATGCGATATTTATGGATTCGATTCCACCAGGAGGAATGAATTAATATTTGTTAGTATTTTCTTTTTCGTCGCTCTGGTAAGAAGGCAATGTGCGGCGTTGAGTTCTGCCAGTCAACACGCACTTCCCCGAAAATTCTGCAGAAAGTAGGGAACGAAGTGTCTTAACAGTAGGTTCCTTCTGCCTACCCTGCTATAAGCGGAATATAGTGCTGTATAGTAGTAGCTGTATATATTTTATTTATATGGCTTATGTAATGAAATATTCATTACTATAAAACATTAATATAAAAGCGTTTTGATTAATAACACAAATAAATTATATTTCAGTAGCAAAGTTTGTTTAAATTGAATCTGTAAAAAAATTTTTGCAAAAGATACATACGAGTAAAAAAAAATACTATACTTAAATAACAAAAAAATAATGTTAAATAAATTTATTTATAAATAAAATAAAAAAGAAATATATAATTAATGACTCGTTGTCTACGCTTGTCCATATGTTTTTATCCTCTCGTGGGCCAAAATAAATAATTATTCATAGGAGGAAAATGTACAGTAGTAAGTGCATCGTCGTACTAATAGATATTAAATTATAGCGTAATTATAATTTGTTTACTTCTTATAACATTGTTTAAAACGTGTCTACTGCCTATAAACTGTTTCAAATGACATACAAGTTATATATGAGTATATTTTCTACTTATTGTTCTTGTACAGTAATAGTGCCAATTTTTTGGTTTTTTTAAGTTAACTAGACTTAGCTAGGATATAGGAGCGCCAAACGCTATGGAAAACGCTTTGGTTCTCCACTTTTAATAAAACAAACACAAAAACTATAATTAAATATTAAATATGAGAAGCTGCTACCAGTACAAGAGGTGGCACATTGTCAAAAAACAGTATAAACCGGTTCAGACGAAGCAAGTGACATTTTACACCTACACTATATATGTATATGAACACTCACACAAATACAAAGCTCTTCTCTCTCTTGGACTCTACATTTTTGATTTGGTAACTAGACAATAGTCTGTTACTCACTAACATTATGAGAATAATTCTTTTTCATCATTAATTTTTATTAACTGTCCGCTCACTTCTTTCACTTCATTAATTCGAGGCCAGTTGTGGCGCAAGGGCACAAAGTGTGACTGTAAAACTGACTAGTGGATTCGATCCCCACTAGGGGAGATGAAACTTACTTAAATTTATATTTCCATTTCTTGGTTCTGTGTCAAATTCTGCTTCTCAATACGCAATGCCTCCATAATTTGGCAGAAAGTGGGGAACGGAGTGTTTTAACACTAGGTTCCCTCTGCCTACCATGTTGTGTACGGTATACAGCGTGAAGCTGACTTCATTAGTTACCATATTTTTATTATTATGCGTTTTTTTTGTAGATATAAAAGAATTGAGCGCTGTAGAAAAGACTGCAAGTCCAAATAGATACATTTGTATAAACAAAGAAAAAAGTCAATGGAAAGTGGAAACAAATGAATTTTGGTAAATAAACCCATAAGCAGCAATGGTAAAAGACAAACTGTAACATACTCAACGAATTATATCAAGTATAATATGTTATTGTTAGTGAAGAAGGCAAGTGACTTCATAGGAGAGGAGTGTCTTAACATTAGGTTCCCAGAATCCCTCCGCCACTCCTCAATGAGCGGGATACAGCGTGAAGTTAAAAAAAATAATAACAATATGTTACCGTGTTAAGTGAGTGAATCAAAATTCTTTTGAAAACAAAATCTCAAACTTTTACTTATTACAATGGTTTAAAACAATCAAGTTATCAAATAATTAGAAAATAATCAAACACAGTACCTACGAAAGACTTAATAATGGCTTAGTACACGCTATTATAATAATTATTACAAAAGGCTGAGGTAACCTTGACGTGTAATGAGATTTATAGCTGAGTCTCGTCCTTGATTACTATTTAATTTGTCTATGTCGCTCCTCAGGAAGCGGCGTTGGTGTTGTCGTGTGCGTTTATTTACGCGACGCACGGCGCACCACGTCGCTGGCGGTGTTCCAGATGCACACTAAAATAGCATCTTTGTTCATGTCACTGTACTAAACACAAACAGAGCCCTATACGTTGTACGCGCACTATAAACAAATAATACATATACGAGTATAGGCATGGGTGTAGGACTAGGTATACGGTGGACTGAGTAGCCCTAGAATAGTCTGGTGTCCACCCCAGAAATTTTACTAACAAAAAAATTGCACCGAAAAATTATAGGAACTCAGTTGAAGAACTCTGGTGTCTAGGTAAAGCACGGCGTTGAGTTCTGCCACTCAACATGCAATGCTTCCTAATACCAGCAGAATATGGAAAACGGAGTGTCTTAACACTTGGTTCCCTCTGCCTACCCTGCTGTGTGCGGGATACAGCGTGAAGCTAATTTATTTGATTTGATTTGATTTATGAAAAAATACGTTCAAACACCTCACTTGCAAAATATTTCTAATTACGCCCACATATGTATGTAGGAATCTAATTAAATGATAAATTTTCTACACATCATCACTAAAATTAATTCTAAGTATTTCAAGACCATATTTGACTGTAATTATATCCTCGAACAATTTAGATATACAGTTTTCCTTCCAATACTATTAACATGGTAACGATATGAATAAACATCCAGTTGCTATGTTATTGGCATCAATCAACAAAAAAATATTTGATTTTTTTGGCATTATGTATTTTAATTTTATAGAAAGAATACTTTAATTTATTTTTACTATAAGGATAAACTGAAACGTCATTATAAAAATTTATACCTAGGTACCAGATTTAAACACTAAACTAAAGTTGCTTGAAAAATTAAGAATGTAACTTATTTGTGTGAATGTTCAATTGCGATTCTATAGGTAGATTTACACGAAATATAAACAGAATACTATTAACATAACCGCACCCACTAATAATTCAATCACGTAATATTTTGAATTCTTAATTGACACGCCTAAAAAACATCGACTTCTGAACTATCATCCGTGTTAAATATATATTTTTTATTCCTTCGCTCACTCCAGAGAACATTGTAAGGATGCGGAACAAACGGGCTTCTTTATCTAAGCCGTCGCTTCTTTTAAACTAGAAAAAGATGGTCGACCAACAAAAAGTGGGACGATTCGTTCGACCGACCCTTTTATTTTGTTTCGCTTCAACTCTTTTTACTTTTATTCTAAAAATATCGCATTCACGGACCCATTTCGAAAGGAAACGTGATTCTGTCCAAGGTCAACTGAATTAGTATTCGTATGGTGTGTTCTCGGTTGGACCGGACGCAAAAACTCGTTAATATGCTGCTTGTACATTTTTTTTTAACAATGATTAGAATTGCCCGCGGCGGATTTCTGTGTCTTTGTATCGTCTTGTATCCTATCTAATTAAATCATAGTTAAAACAGTAAAAAATCTGATCGGCATAATGCCTTTTGTGATAGATGATTGGATAAACTAAGATATTTATGTTGAAAACGTTTTCATTTAATTATTATCAGCATATAGGCCATAGTAAGATACTATATTACGTCCTTTTATTTTTTTTTAGCTTATGCTGTAACTTGAAAATAGGTTCCCAAATTACAGCATGAACACTAGGGTGTTAAAACAGTCTTTTTACCTCATACCGCCGAATTTTGAAGAAATTGCATGTTGATTTGCGGAACTCAACACTGCGCTTTGCCTAGCCACCATAGCGAGGAAATTAAAATGTTAAATATTTCATTTCCTCGAGTGAGAATCGAACACACAGCCTGTCGCGTTTATCGCGTATGTGCCTTTGAGCCACGGCTGGCCTTACGAGTCGTCTCGTGTTTGTAAACTTCACTAATATTATTGTATTAAAGTGGTGATTATTAGTTAAAATTAGTTTTAATTATATTGATATTTTTAGCCTGTATCCTTATAATATTAACCTAATTTTAAATGATTCATTCTAAATAATATAGGAAGACTGACCGATTGCTGGATAAATTGAAACATGTGGCAGAGCACGTCATCTCCAACTGTTTTTTATTATATTAATAATCATGTATATCTGAGGCCTGTCGTGGCACAAAGTGTGACAGTAATATCGACTGGTTGTGGGTTCGATTCCCACTCGAGGAAATTAAATATTTATTTATATTTATATTTTCATTTCTTCGGTCTGGTGTCGAGGTAAAGGGCGGCATTGAGTTCCGTCACTCAACACGCAATGCCTCCAGAACTCGGCGGAAAGTGAGGAAAGGAGCGTCTTAACACTAAGTTCCCTCTGCCTACCATGTTTTGTGCGGGATACAGCGTGAAGCTGATTTAATCATGTATCATGAAGCTGTCTGATTGTAATATTGCAATTTATTTTCTAATCAGAATTTTTTAAATTAATTCGAACTATTAGTTTTTAAAATATATTTCATATTGCCATATAAATCCCGTGTTAATATACCGTACATATACTTTAATTCTACCTTGATTAATATTGAAATTTTAGAACATTAATTAAACTAAAATTCCATCAGATATAATATTCTTAAGTATTATATTATATAATCTATAATTTTTTCTTACCGAATGTTGATTTAATTTATTTTTTTTACAAACTAACTCCTATAGTTAATTTTGTACTGTATTTTATCTGTTCTTGGGATGAGGCTATTGGAAAACATTTAACTGTAAATTTTCGACTGTAACTTGGGTTAAAGTTGTTTTTTAATCGTTTTGCTGCCCAAGTCTTGTACCCAAATATCCACCGCCTTGTATATTCAGAGAAAGCTATGATTAGTACTCATTTAAAATACAGTCGACACTCGTTAATTCAAGCCAGCGACAATTAGAACCTCTCTATAATTCAAAGTTATAACGAGTTCCCTAAAAAATCTCTATATAATTCGAATTAAATCAAATTATTTGTTGGTACACTTGGTAATTCGAACAAAACATCGTCGCTTGACAAAACAACGCGTGGAGCCGAAAGGCGTCGAACACTTGACAATTCGAAGATGCAGAGAGAAAGAGAGAGAAAGATTACAGAATTTGTATATACAGTAAGGTACATGTTGAGACAAGTTCAAACTTGTATTTGTATGATACTTTGACACACATTTCCGAATAAATTGGTTTTATTTTAGCTTTAACTTACTTTATTAATTGTTGATTGATATTTGTTTAATACTCAATAATCAGAACTTTTTTGCTTTTGTCTAAATTTCGAACCATTTGATATTTCAATTACGATGGAGGTCATTCGTGGCGCAGCGGCACAAAATGTGACTGTAAAATCGACTGGTTGTGGATTCGATCCCCACTCGAGGAAATTAAATATTTATTTACATTTATTTTTCATTTCTTCGCTCTGGTATCGAGGCAAAGGGCGGCGTTGAATTCCGCCACTCAACACGCAATGCCTTCAGAATTTGGCGAAAAGTGGGGAACTAAATGTCTTAACACTAGATTCCCTCTGCTTATCCTACTGTGTGCGGGATATAGCGTGAAGCTGAGCTTCAGCTTCACGCTGTATCCCCCCCTGTATGTATGATTTGAAAATTCATAATATTTTGAAAGTCCCTCGAGATTCGAATTAACGAGAGTCGGCTATATTGAAAAAGGAGACCAGATTGACTTAACACTGAGTTCACTCTACCGATCCCGCAATAAAGTTAAAAAAATATTGATTAAAATATATGCATCCATGAAATTATATATTTCACCGCTTTTATTTTTTTATACACACATGCAGTTTTAAATACTTTTATAATTAACTTTCGCCTTTGGCCCAAATATTTTTTTATTAAATGTGATCGAAATCAAGGTCATTTTTGCCCCATTCCAATATGTTATTTTTGGGATTCTACAAGGATATTAAGAGGCTGAACTAGTAACTGGTTTTAAGGTGATGATCTTGATAAATTAACCTTATTTCCGGTTATAATTAACAATTTAAAATATTTTAAATTACTATAATTGAATTGCTTATTTATTAACGTATATTATAATAAGTAGCGGAAGTATTAAGTTGTGCTCTTCCCAGTTATAAAATATTATCTATACATAATAATATAAATCTATCTGTACATAATATAAATAAAAGAAAACCTAGAATTTCCAAATAGCTCTGTCTTTTCAAGTGTATTTTGTTTTTAAATACATAGTAAGATTTTTTTATTTGTTTGTCTGTCTGCTTCTCTGTTCGTCCAGGCACATCTGGAACAGCTGAGCCAATGGTTAAGCAATTTTCACTTAAACAATACTATTTTTTAAATACTTTTTCCTAAGTGTGGATTAACACTTTAAAAATGTTTAAAAAATATTTAAAAAATAG
>DWAP01002986.1:0-12622 GCA_018230625.1 Heliconius eleuchia
ATTTTCAATGTACAGAAACGACTTTTCTACAGATTTATTATAAGTATAGATTAAGGGTTTCTACTTACCATATCAACCTAAGCAGGAAAAAAATATATTCTATGCAATAATAATATCTTTAATGAACGCAAACAAAGAGATAATTTTTGCAATTTGCTTGATACACTATTGAGAAAAAGGATAAATAATATACACATCTTTGATTGGTTAAGGTAATTATTGAAAATATCCCAACTAGTTTATCAGAATGTTGAAAGCCTATACATATTGAATATATTATATACATATAAAACCCAAAAAAATTATAATTAAATAATAACATGTAACTTAGATTTACTAAAAATTTTAAAAAGACTATTATAGCTATAACTTTATAATAATACAAAGATAGCCAAAAATCATCCAAGTATGTGATGTGTCATATTACTTTTTTGAAAGGAAAAAGAGAACCTACCATCGTATCATTCAAACGTGGCAGAATGACGTCAATACCAATAAAATATAAAACAGTGTATAACATGAAAGTAATATTTTAAAAATACATTTACTATAAGTGATATTTTATGGTCATACCTACATACGATAGAAAATGTTCTTTTTATTTTATTCCATTCTATTTCCATTGCAAATTATGATCGTTTCCAGAAGTAATAAAACCGCAACACATGTTATAACGACATATTGCATTATAAAATTTGATGTGCTGAAATTACAGCAATAAATAACGCGTAAAAAATCATAACGAGACCAGCTACTAAATAAATCGGTCCATATGAATTGCTTTAGTTATAATAATATCTTCATAAAAAGAGATCTAAGGAATCCATGGAATTTAACGATTCTTATACGCTATGTATAATTCATTATATATAATGATATAATATTCATTATACATCTTGGCTTTTCATGATTGATAATGCCGTCGTCGGGACAGAATTATTTTAATTTTTGCTCAGGTAATCAGACAAAGTGCAGTGTTGAGTTCCACCACTCCATCTGCAATGTCTTAAAAATCGGTCAATGCGTGAGGAAGTTAATATCAACACTAGTCTCCTTATGCTACTGCTATATGCGGCATATGGAAAATAAAGTAAAAAAAATACCTACAAAAGAGTCTAATATCACTTAATTATGTACGGCGAGGATTATGGGCTTTAATTTAAAGCCATACGACAACATTGTAGAACGTAACTAATAGATATCGTTTAATTTTGTAATAAAAAAAAAAAAAATTGGTGTAGTTTACGTCAATATTTTTAATTTTTATTGTTGTTCCAATGTTTCTAAAGTACAAGTTTAAAAAATAACTAAATTTTTCTTTTTCTGCCAAAAAACAAAATATAACAAACACAAATTTAAATCTGTATTGTTAGTAAATCACCAGCCCAGCTTCCGTCACATACCATTGTCAATGATAAGGCAACGACCTCAACTGTAATGGGCGAACATAAAAATACTACAATGTTACCACCTGGCGTACGAGAGAACTGTTACACAAATATACATACACCTACCATATATAGTTCATATAAATATGTATTGATGACGATAGAATTGATGTATAGAAGTAGGTAAGGATCGTCACACAAAGTATAACCTACGCTCTAAATATGGTGGTAAATTTAAAATATTTGTTAGTAAAGAATGCAAAATGATGATGTAATATTATAAAGAATGAAAAATATTTATTTGAGCCCACTTGTGGCGCAGAAAAAAAATGTATTATAAATTTTATTAGCATGTATTAGACATAGAATAAATATCTAATTCCTGAAAAATGCCTATATATATATATATATAGATTGTAAGAGCACGTGTATCACAGGCTTAAACATTATCGACAAAACAAACAAAAATATGACTCGATTTCCCCATAAAAGTGTACAGAGATAAAAAATATTATTACAGAAAAATAGACGTGACTGTCCTTGTATTTGCAAGTTTGAGGCCATCAACCCACATTCATAATAATGAGAAATATCTCGTTGGAATCAATGAAACGTTAGTGTCTATTTTAAGATATTGTGACAGCTCAGTAATTTCAGTGTGAATGTTAATGTAATATTGTTGCAGTGTACGCAATTGCATTTTAATTATATAGATCATAAAATACAGTTTATAGTCAATTTAGTTGGACATAAAAGGATAGAATACTATTTTAAAGGAAATTGTTGGTAATGAAAAAAATTATAATGCCTTCTCATTATCTTAGATAAATATTTTCCTTATTAGTTTTATATGAAAAGAGATATACATTTTCAATTATTTTACTAGTAATTTATGGTCTTGTTGATTTACTTTGGACATTATGATCTCTAGTATATTAAATTATTAAATAGAATTGCCTACAATTTTTTGCTAGATAAAATTATCAACAAAACCGATGATATTTTACTGGCAAATGATCCCGTATCACTATAATTCGTTTTCGTGATACATGCAGAAAAACAAACGTTACAATACTTGATACTTTTGTATAACTAAAGAACAAACATTCAAACATACATTATATTAGGGAATAAATATCCTTAATCTTATATTTATATAACATAAAATTAACATATTATACGGTCTAAAGTATCACGATGCGCCTGCGCACGGTAAACAGAGGGCCGCCATTTGTGGTCTGAGCGTAGTTAAACCCAAGCTTTGATGTACAGCGCGACTCCGGCGGCGTTTGTTTATACATGCACGAGTGGAATTCTCTTTTGATTCAGTGGCCTCAAGGCCGCAACTATTTTCTATAGTAATTCACGTGACTTGTTCCATTGGCCAATCGCATTTCGGTTTAACTACTTATTCAATAAATGTACAGCATTAGTGAAAACGTTATATAATGCATATTAATATAGCAACGGAAATAGATATATTTCCAAACAAATGTTTTTGTTTTACGGGCGCCATTGTGACGCGGTTTGAGAAGTATTTTATTCAATAGTTGTGTGTTCGATTTCAAATTGGATATATATTTATTTTATAATATATAAGTTGTCTCGCTTGTCCTAAATGAACAGTGCTATAATTTAACACATATCACTAGAATCGAAAAGTGGAGAGCAGAGTGATATTTAATTCAACGCTTCCTTATTACCAGAGCAAGGAAATGAAAATATTAAATAATTCATTCCCTCGAATGGTAAACGAAACCACAACCGTCGCCTTTATAGTTACACGCTAGCGCCACTGCGCCACGACGACACTAGCGTAAGGCAGTAACAGAAATAGTAATATACTGTAACTAAAAAGTCACCTTAGCAACTTCTCCTTCCAATAGTATTGCCTCCGAGACATCAACAAATTACATTGTAGTGAATTACTTTGTCATATTATATTAGATAAGATGCGTATATAATATTATCGAGTGTAATATCGTATATCTCGATCTCAAGTAGAGGCGTATAATCAGACCTAGAGGTTGAGAGGGCGTGGAGGACGGCATGACCTATATAGCAGTAACGACGCCCGGAGGGACGGAATAGGCTGCAAACGAAGCGAATTTTATTCTGAGTACGCCTCTTGAATCTTTAGAGGTGACCTTTAAACATTTTAATATTATGTTATGAATAAGTTCGTAATTTGCAAAGGCTTTTAAAAAATATACGAAATATTTTTAGAATTTTATGTTTTATGTCAACGATGGAATGGCGTTTTCATGAAATTTCATTAGATGTGCTACATATGAAATATATAAACAACAATAATATTTAAGCTATAAAATTATTACATCCATTTTATTTTATTTTATTTAGCTCTTCTTTGGACGGAATGGAGAGCTATGGCATTAGGTTCTGCTTTCTTACTCCATACACAATATGTGAAAATCAACAAAAGAAACGATCTTTTGGTTTTTTTCTGTAACCAAAATTTATTTGTAATATTAATTAATAACATAGATCTAGAATTGTTTATTTATAAAACAAAAATTAAAAAGAATAAGAAGATCTCGAAATCTAAGAGAACATTTTATATCGCCACATACGTACACAATATTGAGCTATGTTTTAATGGTCGCATTTAGGTCTCAATGCTAAAATATAATTTCGCGTTCCCAGCTTAGCAACTTCTCGACCTACTTCGAAGATTAAACTTAGTAGGCCCAGAAATTGAATAGAATATTCACTTTTGTACAAAAACTAGGCTAAGTTCTACTAAAATATATACATAAAATTTATTAATGTTAACTATTATCAAGAGAAAAACAACAAACTTGAAACTTTATTTTACCCTTAACAGATATAAAAAGAATAATTTTATTTTTTTCTGTGCAACAGGATAGACTAGAGAAAGCATAGTGTTAAAACACTACGTCTTCCTACTTTCATAAAAAAAACTTAAAATTATTATCAATAAATTTGCATTCATTTGATAACAAACCAAGCGACAAGTCTCCACTACCAAATTACAATATCATGATTATTTAATTACATTGTCTCTACAAATATAGATACTCCGACAAAAAATATATAATATAAAAAGTCTTACACGCTAATGGACCATACTTATCAACAAACAAAAAACTGTAAACAAACTATCATATCATATCTGAAAAAAAAATCAGGCCTTACCTAAATCAATAACAATTTTATTATAAGACGAAGATAATGCGGATGCGGATTGAATGCAGATATAAAAATATTCACAAAAAAAAATCGATATAACAAGTAGTTTTTAACTATGTAAATTTGCCTTCTGTAATGCGATAGATGAAGATTACATTGGTATATTTATTTTAAGTAAGTTTCAATATTTTTTTTATATTAATGATCAAATTCGTAATATAAAACATTTAATGACAGTTTCCGCTATATAATGCGCCATAAGCCTCCGTAAGAAACCTACAAAATATTTTTTCTCTTATACCAAAAATACTGACTGCACTGCCAACTCTTCTTGGCACAAATGCCTTCAAAGCATACGGCTTCTTGTAGAACTGACTAAACTGACATTAACCTATTGTTTTTTTTATACATTCAGTGTTTGCCGCATACAGTATGTCACATTCTGCTCAATTTTCGAAATCTTGCTGAGTTTTGTCGTGATATCGGAGCGAAGAAATGAAAATAATTCATTCCCCCCAAAACCGTCACGTCTACAGTAAAACACTGCGCCACAATCGTTTCCTATTTTTCATAGATTTATAATAGCTTGCAAAGGCCAAGTTAAAATAAAGAATATTTAGATATCGATAGGATATGCGTGGACGTAAAAGAAGTCCGTCCTTGAGTTGGCATTATTAGATCGAAGCTATACAATGAATCAGTTGCGCGTCGACACACCACAAAAAATGATAAGCGACCGCGTGCTTTCCCGATACTAGTTTTGCCTTTGCACGATCAAGACAAAGAATGTTTCTATTTTTTTCTCGTAAAGGAAGCTCATGGCACGTGATTCGAGTAACAAAAAAATTAAGATCCAATTACGCCTTTTTTTTTCAATGATGCTATTAAAAAAACATGGTTAAACATGTTGAATAACGTAAAAAGAAACTAGTAATACTAACTTTAATTTTTCTAACAGAAACTTCATAGTAAAACCATCCAAGTAAGCCTCTTACTGACGCCAGAACATCACAAGTCAACTAATTTAAGAAATAATCTGAAGATAATAAATAATAAAATGAATTACTTCGTGTTGTAACAATATACAGACATAATATAGACATTATGATATATGTATGGAGTTCAATGGTAAATATAGTGTTATTAAGATAGAAACAAGAAAATAAGTTGGGCGTGGCGTACTGCCGCACGTAGTCATTTATCCTCTGCGTTTACACCTTGCAAACTGGGTCAAGACAATTTCATAATGGAGGATATATGCTGTTGAGAACAATAAAAAAAGTTAATTAAGTCTAACTATCTAACGTATTTATACATAGAAGGTACATTGACAACTGCTGTAGTTTTGCTTAATATTACCGCGTAGCAGGTTATGCACAAATAACCTAATGTCAAGACACTCCTTTCTCCATTGTCAGCAAGAAATCAACGCTCAACGCCGAAACACTGCGTCGCGATGGTCATGCTATATATTTTTTATAATACAAAATTAAAGTCCAAAGAAACCTATTAAAGTACTCGTCAAGCAGCAGAAAAATATTTTTACTGTTATCAAACATCAAATAAGTACCTTTTGAACACGCGATCTTACACGAATGGAAGTTTATACTAAAATTATTATACCACGAGCAAATGTTTTAAGGAGCATTAACACGCGACATTTCAGAGTTAACAGTGGAACTGGAATAAACTTTGACGTAAATTAAAAAATATATATTTCATCCCACATTGCAGATTGCATCGCTTGTAAGCGATTCAAACAATCATAAATTTTTCATTTAATGTATAAGTAACGATGTATATGAAATACATCGTTACTTATACATTTTTTGATAAATTTTTCGTCATTTTGTACAAAACATTTTACTCGTTTTATTCCTATTAAATATTTAACAAACAAGTGAGTACCTAGTAGTTTTAACAAGCAAATTTTCTAAGCATCCATAACCTACATAAACAAAGTATGGATAACATATCAAAGAAAAAAAATCTAATACAAAATGTATAGAATAGCACTTCGAAAAGAGCTTCAAGGACACAAATGAAGCAGTAGTACGTGACACAAGTGTAATAAGGCATCTGGCGTCGCAAAAAAACAGCAGGAAGAGATCTCGTTACGGCCGAATGAGCTGCTATCGAACATGTAATGGGGAGTTTTGTTCAGGCTTTTTGTCCAACCCTTCGACCTTTGCTCGAATCAAAATTGGGTTTCAATTGACTTCAATGAAGGCAGCCTTTGTGTATTACAAACGAAATGTAATGAAACAGGAGATGGTATTGGCAAAATAAAGCTATGCGACCGAAGTATTGAATGGTTTTGACGTGTGTTAAATGAATGAATGAAAAAGATTTTTAGTCGTGCGTGATGGGTTGCCTTATTTACGGCTGACTAGTATAATTAAAAAAAAAAATAGTATAATTTAAATTCCGATATTTCGGATATGCCTGATGTATAAGATCTGCATTAGACTTTTGTTACAGACCATAGACCTGTAACTGATTAAAAAATAAATTGCGTAAAAAAAATGGCACATCAAAACATTACAATTACGATATTTATATAACCAAAAATTTTATAGAAAAAAAAACTAAACAACAAAACTGTTTGTAGAGATACTGGCGACATGCCAGCCACTAGTATACAGAGGCCCCGGTTTATATTAAGCGGCCAATACACAGTGACATTTCACACAAAAACATCAACAAAGCTACGTGAACTCTTGACTGGGATCCAGTTGGAACTGACTGTGGACGATAACGAGGACTTAGTGTCACGGACGTACGATAAAAAAAAAACATTGACCAAGATCAATTACAATGTTTTTTTAAAATGTTATATATATATTAAAAAATACAATAATATACATTTACTTACTATACTTATAATATAGATTTTTATACACGATAACGTTTGTTTTATTTGTGATCATATTTAATTTTAGAATTCAGCATATGCAGGGTAGTATCAGATTTTTTTATTATTTCTATGTACATATTGGCAATTGTATTAAAACAAAATATGTTAATATTTTGAAAACACAAACCAATAAAGAAAAAAATAAACGAACATGTAGTTAGCTATAAATGAGAAGACGAAGAAGGAACAATCTCTTTCTATTATACCAGCAATAATTATTCAAGAACATATTAAAATGATGTCTTGCTGAGAGTCTAAACGTTGTTTGTTTGGGGGTGTAGTAAAGGTTTACTTGGTGCCGCTTTCCAACACTGAAAGGCGTTTATAAAATATTATGAACTTATATAACGTGTTATATTAAAGATAGCTAATATTAGACGAAGGTATAAGATAATTAAGAGATAGGAAATTGACTACACGGCAGACGCTAAGTGGAACTGTGATATGCCGACGTATTCTATTATTCGTGATCGCATCAACTCTAAAAGATGTTGGGAAACATTATTCACGACTTTGTCGTAACGAGGAACAGTTCAGTTTAGATTGGGATACGATAGTATAGAATAGGATCCAGATGAATACATCCGTGTACAAGATACATTGGCATTTATATCGTTGGAGCACAGTTTAAGTTCGATTATACAAGCGGAGAGGCATCAACCAGGACAGTCTCGAGCAATTTGCCTATTGCCGAGTTCAATTATCGCCCCCCGCACTCGTTACTGAATTAAGCCGAGAGCGACTGTAAATTTTGTGACGCCTCTGCTGCGCTACTAAATTGGAAGACTGATGACTATAACTAGTTGTTTCTCGAATAAACAAAAAAAAAACTAAATATTACAAACCTAGTATAACTAAACGGCCGAGCGGCCAGGTGGTGACAGTCAGATTATCAAAGTAATACACTTATTAGCCAATTAATATTTATAATACATATTAATATGACGCTAACGCATTTCGGTCGGACGTGACTCATTAATCAAGAGAGCCGCGGCTATAAACTCCTCATTATCCATTCAAATTATCATCGTTGTAACTATTTAACTGTATCACGTTATTAATCTGTTAATTAAAGACGTATCGTACAAATTAGTGGACGAAATGAACAACATTACAACGCAGCTTCACTGTGTTTTAAAATACAACATTTAAAACGTTTATTTTCATATAAAATCCAATGCAAATTTCTTGTGTCAAGATAGCTTGTTTACGAGTCCAGGTGCAAAAATTTATATTATCATTGTAAACATCGTAATGTGATAAGATTCGTCACTACACTGTAATGTTGCAATAACAACTTTTCATGTATTTTGAGTTTTTTCATTGTAATAATATATAGATATTCAAATTTTAATGTCATTTATATAGTAATAAACATAATAATAATAAATACGTAACAATAGTAATAATCATAATAATTGATTTATTTACAATTCTGTAGTAATATGTCTCTATCTTTAAACTCACCAGGCATAAAGTGCAACAGTGCAGCGGTAATGGGGTAGAGGCTGGGGCTGTACGTGATGTCGGGGCAGGCGTAACCGAGCACGGACACCACGCGGTCCGCGACCGCGCGACCCTTGCGGGTCAGGTGGTATCCGAGACAGTGAGTCGCTTCCACAAATGGCGGGAGCATGATCGGCTTGTCCGGCAGCTCCACGGTGCCGAACACCTGTTAACAAATAAGGATATTTTAAAATAAAATATATATAGGGTAAAATCTATTTACGAAATTAAAAATTTAAATAGTTTTATTACGAAAACCAACATTACCTACTAACAGTACTATTCAAGTACATTTACTCATAATAAAAAACCGTACAATTACTTGAACTAATAGCATTATAATTAGGTACTATGTGAAAGTAGAGAATCATATTAAATATGCGCAGTAGGAAATAATATTAGTTTCTTTCAATTCACTTATAGTTGCTACGTCAACCTGATACGTAAACATTTCCTATTCGTCGTTTAAAATACTATTTCCCATTAATGCTTCACTGAATCTCGAGAGGCTGGTGTAAATTCACGCACTTATTACTTTAGAGAGGCCTACAGAATTTTAATGTCATTGCGTGTGTACTATATTAGCCAACACTTAAAACTTGTTATAATATAAACGACAGCTCATTGAAACGCTGTAGAAATTAAATAAATTACATTATATAGTCATTTTTAACATTTAATAAATAAAAAAAAAATGTCGGCCATAAGAAAAAAATAATGTAGGTACCTATCACAAAGTTGAAAGAACCTAAAACCACATCTACACAGTAAATATTTGACTTAGCATGACTGGCGAGGCGTACAACAAATGTGCTGTACACACATTTCAATTACCGAAAAACTGTATACAATTAGTGAGTCGTGGAGAATTATAAAAATGAATATTATTCTAAAAAAGCGAATCGTGCCTCGTATCCGTCGCGCAAATTGGTTTCATAAACACATTTAAATCAGTTATCCAATCTGCCGTCGACATATTCGCAAGTCCACTCGTGATTATCCACTTTACCGACAAGGTCGACTCCGTTGGCCCGCTCGTATAAATTATATATTTTGTCTAGAAACAGTCCCTACGCATATAGCTAGAATGTGTGATTGTTTAATTTACGGTTTTGTTATAAAAACAATAGATATGTATATGTTGTTGTGTCAACGTATGAAAAGTATCCGACAGTAGATTATAGTTTTTTATACAGTATCACGCTGTATCCCATATGGCAGGGTAGTCGATAGGGAACCGGTCAAGAAACTTCCGTTCCTTACTTTCCGCCGAATTCTTGAGGAATCGAGAGTCGAGTGGCGGTACTGAACTCTGCGCTTTGCCAAGTTACCAGAGCGAAGATATTAAATATTTCATTATAGAAATATTCTTTCATTTTTGCTTTTAGTTACACAAACCGCAACATAAAGTTCAGATTCATATACCACCCTCTCTTACGTAGATGAAGAATGGGGAGAGAGTGAACAATCCCTAGAATCCAAATGCAGCAATATGCTTGACACTGATTATATGTGAGTCTGAGTCTAAAAATCCATTAAAAAAGTTCTCACATCTTTTTAAAATTCAAAAATAGCTCAATTTTCAACACAAACCGTGTGCAATGAGCAATATCATCGCAGAGCTGTACAAACAGACGCTTTAGATCAATATTTTGTTGAACAACGATAAGATTATGTTTTCGCCGAGATGTTTTGTAAATTAACTAAAGACTTGAAGGAAAATTTTGCATTTTTTGGCTTAAGCAAAAATATACGAAACGCACAAATTTATTGAAGTCAAATAACTTTTAATGCTTATAAACCAATTATAAAATTTGCAATTGCTATAAAAGAAAAGTAAAACAGAAAATCTTTTAAAAGGGCAACAAGTATGTAAACTGCATATGTCTAGACCATCAATTTATGCGCAGGATATACATCAATCAGCATAAGAGAATAATTATATGTACTGAAACAATTTCCAACGTTAAATCTACGGGTTTGAATAATAACTTCCTTTGACTTGTAAATTGAATGCGCATACGCGACTAAATCTATAGCACATATGAGAAAAAATGTATACACTTTGTATGGCGAAATTTAAATCAAAAAGAATATCCAGCAGTTATATAATGAGTTTTTTTTAGCTGTTCGCTACATACCGCACATAGCAAGGTAGGCAGAGGGAACCTAGGAACCTAGTATTAAGACGTTTCGTTCCCATTAGGAAACCACGCTCGTTACCGGAACAAAAATATAAAAAGTCTCATTTCCTCGAATGGGAACCGAACCCACAACCTGTCGCGTTTGCAGTCGGACGCCTGTGCCCCTGTGCCACTGGCCAAAAACATAATGAGTTCCACGAACGCTAATCTCTGTGAAGATAAACAAATCTACCTTAACGTTCAGTTAAAAGACCGTAAGTTGCGTAAATTCCAGGAGCAATAACCGACACTAGGTTTTTTAATGAATAGAATA
Source organism: Heliconius eleuchia (assembly GCA_018230625.1). Classification (NCBI taxonomy): domain Eukaryota; kingdom Metazoa; phylum Arthropoda; class Insecta; order Lepidoptera; family Nymphalidae; genus Heliconius; species Heliconius eleuchia. The sequence continues at coordinate 11,440 of DWAP01002986.1, forward strand.
ATAAATAATGAAAATAGGATGAAAACGGGCCGTTATTTCGGAGAGTCTGCATGTAGTTGGCTACGGGGTCAGCTAAATATATTTGTCGTCCATTTAGTCGACGTTAGATAGTAATAACCTGATTATAGAGACAGAATTAATCCACCCCACTTAATTTTAAACAAAAATGCAACGTTCCATAATAAAAAGTTATCTTTCAATAAAGATAGCTATTGCGATGACAATCACTTTTATTGCTGATGTTCATTGGACACGACAATTGACATGTGTTATAAATAGTACCCAGTTACCTACTACATACCTATAGGTAGAAATATATTTAAGGAAATAGCCAGTAAAATATAAAAATAAAATTTAGAATGTTGTTCTTGAAAATATATCGTTTTTGTAGCGTTAAAAAGTCTTGTTAATTTAATTGGTTATATATTAATTATGGCTACATTATATTCACAAAGAAAATATATTTAAAAGAGTAAAATTAAAAACAAGTACCTACATACTTACCTACTAATCAATCAAAATAGTTGAGGCAACTATTTTGCCATTTGTTTATAATTTGTATATATTTTAGGTTAATCTGTATTTAGCAGGATAGGCAGAGGATACCTAATGTTAAAAAACCCCATTCACTACTTTCTGCTCAATTTTCGATACATTGCGTGTTGAATGACGAAACTTCTTCTTTCCAGAACCAAGAAATTAAAATAATTCAGTCCAACGAGTGGAAATCGAACCCACAACCGTCGCGTTTACAGTCAGATGCGGTGCCATTGTGTCACGACACAAACAAATAAATAAAAAAAAGAGTTTACAAATCATAAAATTATATCAATCAACTAGAACAATAACAAAGTGAGTTATAACTTAAGATACATAAATTAATTCGCTGTCGTCTGATCATCGGACTCAGTAGTCAGTATTAGCGCATCGTCCTTGCCACTTGAGGCCACTTATAAGTTGTATGCAACTGCTAAGCATAATAAATTATAATTAAATACATCGTTTTCTCTATGTTAACTAACATCATATTCTATTTGAATTGTTCTTTTTTATTTTTTCATGTCAATGCTCCTTTAAAACTGCGATTTTATCTACCTTTAAAACATTCATTTCCTGTTGGTGAGAATGAAGAAGAACGTGCTCAGCTGGTTTGGGCACATCGAACGAATGAGTGATGAAAGAA
>DWAP01002987.1:0-12622 GCA_018230625.1 Heliconius eleuchia
TTAAAAATAGTAGTTCTTGAGATTGGTCTGTTTTACCAAACAATCTCAACAGCTAATATTATATATTAGTATAGATGATTTAGATAATGACTTGTATATTGACTTGGTTGTAATTACATTATTATATTATATTGCTATCTATATAAGCGCTGTAAATGTGATTTTTACTGCTCTAAATAGCGAGCAAAGCAAGCTGATAAACGGTTTAGATTATTTTCCTCTTGTTCTCTATTTTTTTTATAAACAAAGAGATCTCAGTATATAAATATTATGTTCTTTTTTTTAATCTTTAGCACTATATTTCAGAATTAAAACGTATTGCATTAAAATTCATTCCAAAATTTATTAAATTATAATATATTCATTTTTGTAAGTATAAAGCGATTAAAAACAATCGCCAAGCGGATTTTGAACTCACAACCATCTCACGTAGTGCGTCATAAAGGTCAAAGTAAACGACGTTTCTGGAAACATGTGTTCTAATTCTATAAGGAGTTTTTATGGTTAAAGGCGCTAATCTTAGAAACTTTTTGTATAAAGGAAAAATTATGTGTTGGACAATCCGTCTGTCGAAGGCTTTCAGATATACATATATGTCACGTTAATAATTTCAGTCCAGTCGTGGCCCAGGAGCGCAAGCGTGCGACTGTAAACGCTACATTTTAAACGTGAATTCGATTCCCACTCGTGGAAATAGAATATTTTATAAAATATAAACTTATTATTAAATAAACGATATTATCGAATGGGGATCAATTGCGCTACGACTGGCCTCCTATTTATTATCCTGAAATAGTTTACGTCAATTATTAAATGATCCCTGATGATGTACTAGTATATTCTAAGAATTCTTACAATTTTAGTGCAGATTAGTACCTCATTTCAACACATGATAAAGTGTCAATGTATTACTGATAACTGTTATCAGTTAATGAGTTTTGTTTCACTACTAGCTTTAGCCTTTGACTTTACGATTGTGTTGTTATATTTGTTGTGGGTAAATATGTATTTTAGTTTTATATTTTGTACTAGTGTCACACCTGCGGCTTCGCCCGCATATATAATCTATAATTATTTTATTATGCTGCATTTGCCAAAAGATTGATTATATAATTAATACATTCAATCATTTATCATAATTTTGTAAAAGTGCAAGTACTACGTCGCTGTTTGCGAGGACGAAATCGGCGGGAAGGGCGCCCCTGCGGGATTCGAGTCTAGGCTTTCGGCCGTGAACAGAGTATACTTCCTACTAACATGCTATAAAAGCCAAAGCTTATCTTAATAAAATATCCTTGATGATGAAATAACTTTCGCTTGTAAGTTTCATTCAATATCTCCGTCAAATGAAAAACGTTGAAAAAAGCCGGACAAGGGCGCGCCTACCGAGTTGCGTAAAAAATTGGAGGTCTTGAACTTGCTGAAATTCAGGCTTAGTTAGCCAGAGCCCTTTCATTTGAAACCTCACTTGAACTAGTTGCTTTAATACCAAATTTTGCCCCCTTATTAAGACTATTATTTTTTAAGATTTAGCCACAAATGTATAGTTTTCAGATTTTTTCCTGAACTAGTACTATTTGTAGATGCTAGCTGCCAAATTTCATAATTCTAGGTCAACCGGAAGTGCCCTATGAATTTTGATTCCTTTAACAGTGTAGAAATACGCGTTTTTACGATATAAACGGCCATATCTTTTTGTAAGTAAATATAGAAGGGCCCCGTATCGGTCTTGACAGACAGACAGGCGGACAGACGGACAACAAAGTGAGCTTATAAGGGTTCCTTTTTTCCTTAAAAAGGTACGGAACCCTTTAAAACTGAAATATCTTGAAATTTTTATTGCAGCGCACGCGGTTAAATTTTTAGTTATTTAAGACTAACTAAAAGTTAAGCCGTAATGTGATATAGCCTATTATGTAATGTAGCTTTCATATACAACAAAAAACAGTAAATCCGACTAATAGTTCCAGAGATTGTAGCGTTTAAACAAACAAATATACAATCTCTTTCGCTTTATTATATTGTGATAATTCATATAATTCTTTAAAAGAATTTTAACAATATAATAAAGCGAAAGAGTTGCCCTTGTGACGTAGTAGCCCAGCGTCTATAAACGCGTTGGTTATGGAATCATTACCTATTTAGGGAATTTTTTATATTTTAAATTATTGTTATTTGTTCGCTGTTGTAAATAAAGCGCGGTGTTAAGTTAGGAAAGGGCGAAAAGTGGGTAACAGAAATATCTAGATAGGTACTAGAGTATCTTCAAATTAGTGCTGTAACATAGAGTAAAGCTAAATAATAGAAATATTTGGTTTGGTTAGAGATAGTGTTAAATTGGATAGGCTACGCGCCGGTATCTTGATGCATTACGTGTTGAATGGCAGAACTCAACGCCGCGCTTAATCTGAGGAAATTAAAATAATAAATATTTCTTTCACCCTAATGGTAATCGAACCCACAGCCATCGCATTTTACTATCACACGCTTGTGCTCCTACGCCACGAAGGCCTCGACGCCCCTTCTTAATCTTCTACATCTAAAATTCTTAAAGTGTTAAGTAGCGGAACACGCTGAGCCTATATGATAAACAAATATGATTTTTTTTGAGGTTTTTAAACTCACAATCATAATCTGAAACGGTTTTAACTGAGTCATAATAAATTTACGATAATAGTTTAAGATTTTCCTTAATTTAGTGTTTTTTGCACCATTTCATTATTTATCTGTTTGCCACATAACCTCTCTCATATCAATAATACGTCTCGAGCGCCATTATGTTTACAATAATCGATTCTAGTTACTCTTAACCAACGCAAAACCACATCACGTGCGTTTTACACGTGCAAATTTTATATTCTTAGGTTTATATCTATGTCCGAGTATACTAGTGGCCGCCATCAACTCCGTTCACGATGCTACTTCCCTTTACAGCTCCATTGTGATCAAAGATAACATTGTATCAAGACACTCTTTTCTCCGTTTTCCACCAGAATTAGAGTCACTGCGTTTCGAGTTGCATCTCAACCACTCTCTGAGTTACGTGAACGTCCCTGAGTGAGTATTAAATGTATAACTATCGCAATTACAGTCAAACGCTGTACTATACGCGATGGCTCATATGATTTATTATATTTAATTTATTATATAAGATTTCAGATCTTTATTTTTTTATGTCAATGTAAAATACCTATCACTTTAAACGTTTTTCACTAAGGCGCTCTATTATGTCTTCTGATTAGGCTGGACTTCATTGTTCTGGATCGTCATTTTTTATATATCAATGGAAAATGCTTAGCACGCTCAAGAACTTTTGTTAAGGATGCATTTGATTATCTCTTGTAGTTTAGATGGACGACTGCGGTTTTACTCTCTAAGTGTTCAAAATCAGATATAGTAAAGTTCACGCCTAATTGCTACGTAAGTTTCAGTTTAAATCCGTTTAGTACTTAAGAAGATGTGCGTGTACAAACAGACAAAAAAAATATAAAAAAGCCTACATTGTTCTACTCCGTGTACTATATTAATATACAAAATACTAAACATTTTTTTTGTAAAAGTATTTGATCTGCACCCATATTTTTTCATTATTTTGTTATAGTTAAAGATAACGTATGTTTATAGCTTTTACAGGTGCTAAATTAGTTTATGAATTATACGAGTTGGTAAGTCATGTTCTTATGGCTGTTTATTGAATGATTATATAAATAATATGTATGTGTTATTTTAATCGTATACTGCGTCCCGCACGGTATAATAAATATAAAAAAAAAAAAACCGGTCTACTGTGAGTCGTACTCCCATACCGAGGGTTCCGTACAAATTAGGATCCGATGCCAGCGGGAAGTACATATAAATTTACATTTACATACTTATAAAATGAATTACAATTATATGTTTCTAATGATCTTTTTGTTCTGCAAGTTCTCGCTTCTTGTCAAATTTCATAATTGTTAGTCCACGATGCAATGTTTTGCTAATAGCATAATTTAGAAACTAGAAACTTTGATGTGACAGAAAGTAAAAGAGTACCTTAGTCGGCTAGAGTGCTCGAATGTGTAACTCAGGAGGCGTGGGATATTATCCTGCTATGTTTGAAGTTTTATATAAAAGCATATTAAGTATTCAATTTATTTATAGAGTAGATCGTGTAAAAACAATCTTAGGAATAGGACATGCATATATATTTTTCCTTGAACTTTTTTATTTACATTTATACATAGTATTAAACAAAATTTAATTGTTTTTAATTAATACACACGAGTGATTCGGGAAGACAAATCTTATATGTATGTACAACCTGTATAATATATGTAAACTCTTCCGTTGCTGTCTGATATTATGTGTTTTTCGGCAAAACTGCGGCGTAGAACTCTGATATTTTGCATCACAAATAGTGAAATTCTCTTTTTTTTTTTTAAGGTTTTTTTACTACCCGTAACGATATTTTCGGCACGTATATTTAGTATAAGTAAAACCTTTAAAATATCTAAATGTAGATAGAAGTGATGTGATGTAACTCTTATAAGTGGTATATAGCTTGTTTTAAGTATGATTAGTTAAGTTCGTGTTTAGCCATTGCTCTTCACACGTGAGCGTATCATGACTAAGACATGGCTATAGACACTTTGCTGTCTTGTCTATTGAAAATTATTTAATTGGATAGGAAATCTGCTATATTTGATTTATATTGAAAATATATATATTTTTAGAAAAAGAATACAAATTTGAAAGAAGCGGTACTCGAAGCTGAGCCTCTTGAAAAACGTTCAAGCGCTCTGACAACTAAGCCATATTGAGTATTGTTTAATGGTCCAATTCTTTTTCTGGGATAATACTTTTAACATGAGAAAATAAATAAATAAATTATTAAGAATGTGATAGAAATCTCTTTTTTGATTTGATAACAATGTAAAATGTAAAGTTGTTCTTAAGACATTTAGCTCTCCATTGTAGAGATACGTTTCTAACTGTAAGTGGTCAACTCTATGTACAAGCCCTCACTTCACAAACTCTTTAGTCTTAGTCCTTCACAAAGACCTTAGTCTAAATGTGTAACTGAACTGTTGGTCAATTCATTATTTTCATTTGTTCACTCTAGTTACGATACAAAGTGCGGCGTTAAACTCCAGCACTCAGTACGCACTCAGTATGTGAAATCTAATAGCGTCTTAATACTAAGTTTCCTCTGCCTATCATGTATAGTGTTGTAAATATGATGTAAGATTCAGCTCAAAAATCCTCGATGGAATATTGATCCAAACGAAGTAAAGAAGCTCTTTTTTTACATTGTTCTACACCACATGTTTTGAACTTTTAAAAACCTCTTATCGATAGAAAATTTCCCTTAAACAGCCTACATGACCCATAAAGCTGGCAATCGTCCAAAGAAATTTTATACGAGATCTTAATAATTTTAAACCTTATCTTGTATATTTTAAGATTTAAATTCAATTGTAACGTACTTGTCGGCCTTTTCGCCTATATCGCGAGTAATAGGGTTCATTTTAAGCTCAACTTTGTATTTTGTATGCTGTTTTCTTGTATTAAAAATGTTTCTTTGAAGATGTGTGGAGACAGGTCAAGTTTAATGGGGGAAATGTTGTCTCTAAAGTAATAAAGCCTTTTTTTAAGTAGTTCGCTAACGAAATGCTACTTTGTATTTTTTTTTTCTTTTTTGGATTCGATGTTTTGTGTTAGTACTTATTGTTCTATGTAATTTTAAGTGACTAATACAACAAACTGATTGACAACTACATATATTGAATAAATGAAATAAAATCAGCTTCGCTGTGTTGTAGGACAGCAGGGTGTAGGCAGAGGAAGGGTAGTGTTAGGGCACTCCGTTCTTATTTTCTGTCTAATTCTCGGGAATTTTACGTGTTTAGTGGCGGAAACTACGAGTTGGAATAGAAGATACAACTGTCGCGTTTACAGTGGCACACTCCTGCGTCACGGCGGCCTCGATAATAATTATAAATAAATTATTTTTGTTGTTTTTTTTCTATTTTTGTATGACGGGATCGTTTTCTCTACAGCAGAGTCCTAAACGTTATCTCTGTATACCTCTTTCCCTCGACTACCCCCAGCACGTAGGCTTGCCTTTTGACATTTGTGTATTATAAATAGGATTTCTCTTTGTGTACTTTTATATTTATCTCGACATATTTTTCAATGATTGTACTTATTATATTTTTGGTTGTTTCATTAGCATTAAATGGTTTGTGCCGAAAAATTTCGAATTAATTATTATATACAAAAAATATATTATACAAAACATATTTATAGAGTTCAACAATTCTCTTCAAATTTTACTATATAAGTTTTTTTTATCATACACTTTAATGTTTATTTACTTATATAATAATAAATATTCATTAAGATCATATGATGAAGAAAAAAAAGAGCACAAAGAACACAAAAGAGCACGCTGGGGCTTCGTAAGTGCGATGGTTGTGGCTTCGATTCCCACTCGGAATATTTTTTTTATATTTTAATTCCCACTCTCCGGTAACGAGACCTTGCTCTGGTATTATATTTTCTCGTGTGGGAATCGAACTCACAACAAGGTGCGTTTACAGTCGCACACTGCATTATGCCTTTGCGCCACGACTGGAAAACCGTAAAGAAAAATAAATACAAGTTGTACTTATACAAAGAATATTCAACTACTGTCCTGACCCCATAAATCAACGAATTAACTCTAAATATCTGTTGTAACGTAAATGGATAATGGCAATTGAGACAATGGCTTCTACGTGCGTGTAGCGCCGGCGCTAGTCATATTAGTCGCTGCGGGTGGTCAAAATTTAATATGATTGAGCGGTATGTGTCTAGTTTTACTTTACGTTGTGTCCCACATAGCAGGGTTTTCAGAGGGAACTTGGTAACCTAGTGTTAAGACTCTACGTTCCCCACACCCAATTATGGGAACGTTGCGTGTTGAGTGGTGGAACTCAACGCCGCGCTTTGTCTGGTTATTGGAGCTTGAAAATGAAAATAATTATTTTCTATAGTCAGACACACTGTACCTATACATATGTGCACTGGCCTATATGTAAATCTTAATATTTTGTTTTTAAACTGAAATGCAGTTATGTTATTGTCACTTCGTTCTTCATCTTTAACCGACTTAGAAAAAGTATTATCAGTTTGACATGTACATGTGTTGCTGCATAAACCCATCTCACTTTAAAATCGGTTTAGCTGTAATGGACAATAGTCCAGACAAAAAGACAAAAAAAGTGTTTCGGTATTGTATAAATAAGCAAAATAAACGCACTTGAAATCACGGACAGACGCATCATACTAATTCATATGTTTATTTTTATAGCATATAAAACAACTTTAAAACTACTTATATTATATATATAACTTCAACAAAAACTTAATTGTAGAAAATAATAGATTGAGAAAGAAAACAGAAAAATAATAAGAGAAATTATTAATAACTCTGCAATACACCTATTTACTATTTAAAATCCGTTATTTTTGGCGTATACAATAATCGACCAATTCGATAAATGGATAGTAATTTACGTATGGTCCGAGATGAAGGATGAATGTGACATCCGATGGATACAGGATGCTCAATTTGTCGTCAAGTTAAAATTAGCTCACTAATAGTCTTTACTCGCCTTGTGTACTTGTGTTGAACTTGTGACTCCTGGCTCTCAGGTTGGATGATATAGTGGATGAAACTTTATGTTGTTGGCTTGGGTTTAGGGCAGATTGTATCGTATGAATAATATGTATTGTATGAGTAAATTGTAGTTCTTCATTTAAATAAAAAATCTTAATCAGCTTATATCGAATTAAACGTGTATACACTATGGAGGTAATCAAAATTAATAGGGTACTTCCGTTTGACCTAGAATTGTGAAATATGGCAACTAGTATTTAAAGCTAGAACTAATTCAGAAAGAAAAATCTGAAAACTATACATTTGTGATCAAATTAAAAAAAAATAGCCTTAAGAGTAAGTGCTCATTTCAAAAAAAAACTCCAGACCTCAAAATTTGGTGGAACCCAGCGTTTCCGTACAAATGTAGCCCGGATTCAGCTTGTCCAGTTTTTTGAGATTGTAAAAAAATACAATTTATTTATTTTTTAAGGACTTTTTTAATTGAATTATTTTTTGAGGGCGATTTTATGTACCACTCTGTTAGGTGACACCCACTAAAGTAATAAGTGTTGAGTACATATTAGTTAGCTGTCAATGCCATCTAGGTATAAGTTAAATAAAAATTGAAGTACATACTTCAATATAGTAAAAAAAAACCATCATAAGTACTCGTTTGTCGTAATCGTAACAAAAAGATTTAGAAGGTGATGCAGTTTTTATATTATGTTTATTCAGCTCAGACTTTTGTTCCTTCAAGCAGATTTGAGCAAATTAACATCGTCATTGAGTTTAGTGGTAGTGCAGGGGTCATAAAGTGTGACTGTAAACTCGACAGGTTGTGGATTCCATTTCCACTCGAGGAAATTAAATATTTTATATTTTCATTTCTTCGCTCTGGTATCGAGGCAATAGCGTGGCTTTGGGTTCCGTCACTCAACACGCAATGCCTCCAGATTTCGGCGGAAAATGGGGAACGGAGTGTCTTAACACTATGTTCCTAGGTTAGGAAAAGAAACCGTCCATAGTCGTCATGGCATTACTGATCTACAAAATATTTTATTTATATTGATTCAATATCTTTTGGCTCTATGCCTTTCTGTACGACTATCGTATACAAACGTTAAATCATTTGCTTCTGACGTATGTAAGTACTCGCCATTGCCAGCTTTAATGTCAGCCACATGTCTCTATTTTGTTTTGCTTTCCCAAATTCGTTTGGATTTTTGGCAAAATACTCGATTTCAATTATGTAAATTGCGTCTTTTGAAAGCCAAAATGGATTTTATTAGTGATGGGAGATAAATTTTGTGTGATTTATATTAGCTATGGTTAATTTTAGTGGATTAATGATTGGGCTACCGTGTAAGTCAGGTGGTTCTCAAGATCTTCACGGCGAAATTAAATTGAATTCGAACTCGCAACCTTCACGTTTACAGTCAGGCAATTTGATTTTTTTGCATTTATATTTAAAAAAACTGTTATTCATATTTTAGCAGATTTTTATTGAATTAATATATCTATAGAATTATTAAAACTTTAAACATTGCGGTCATCGGTTTAAAAAACGTATGTTTCATTTTCATTTATGTATTGGCAGTCGGTACTAATGACTCGATAGATACTCTTGACTTATTCTTTCTAGTCTCTCAGACATTTATTTATTGAATATATTGAGAATTTTCTATTTATAACTTTTTTTTTAAAGTATAGCAAGTTTATAAAGAGGGAACACCTAGTGATAATATATTTCGTTCCTCACTTTCAGCCCAAATCGAAAGACATTGCGTGTTGACAGGAGGATGACAACGCCGCGCTTTACACTTTGTCTTGTAACCAGAGCTAACAAATAAAAATAATTCATTCCCCCGGACGAGAATCGAACCTACAACCGTCGCGTTTACAATTAGTTACTGTGCCGTTACACAGTATTTATTCATTTATCGTTAATATTTCGACAGTGTTGTGGAAACGCTTGCCGAGTCTCATAACGGCCTTAACGCTAGCAGTCACCTTGAAATAGAGGTCAAGAATGTATTAGAGTAATCAGATTACAAATAAATATATTTGAGGTACTAACAAGGATATAGATTGTTTTTCTTTCTTTTTTCAGCTTCACGCTGTATCCCGCATGCGACAGGGTAGGCAGAGGGAACCTAGTGTTAAGTGTCCGTTCCCCACTTTCCGCCGAATTTCAGAGGCATTGCGTGTTGAGTGGCAGAACTGAACACTGCTCTTTTTCTCATTACCAGAGCGAAACTATAAATAAATAAAAATAAATAATGATTCATTTTTGCCAGTCGGAACCGAACTCACAACCGTCGCGTATACCGTCACACGCTTGTGCCACGGCACCTCAACGGCTATAGATAGTTAAAATTTATGGTCAATACGCTCTTTTGTAAATTGGTTTCGAATTTTGTAAGGCTATTAAAATTTTAGGGTTTTTTTTCTACTTGTGGCTTCGCTTGCGTAGTCAAATGAAAATTACTGAAAGTAGTTTATGAAACATGACACATTCTAAGTACTGAATATACCTATACTTTGGCACTAAAAGGTTACTTCGAAAGGTATGTCGTATTATAAGCCTATCCAACAACAAACTGATTTTTTCAATTCGAACCACTAGTTCTTGAGATTAATGCGTTTAACCAAACAAGCTCTTCAGCTTTATAATATTAGTAGAGATTAGGTAATCACTTGATATTTTGGCTATCACATATAATATCAATTTTGCACCCAACCCGTTTATATGTATTTTATAGTTGGTCTTTGACCCGAAGTGCAGGTACGGACTCAAGGGATTAATTATAGAAAATGGCTGGCATTTTATTCTACGATATGGTCTAAGTAATTATTTTAAATTGCTGCCGTAACAACTTTGAATACTTGACTTTATTTTTTGCTTACATATAAATGACTGTTTTTTATATGATAATTTTAATGAATTCTAGGCGTTTTCTTTCAATACGATTTGGTGCTGTTCTATCTCTTGTATCAAAACTACGTAATTTAATAAATAACTAGTTGTGGCCCAAAACTTTATTTGCGGGGATTTTAAAATGGAATAAAATGGAAAAGCCCGTTCTTTCCAGTTTTCATAGGAGCTTCGTGGAATCGTCTCTTACTGCTCCCCTGCACTCCCTTAACGTACATGTCGATATTCAAATTTCCAACCCACGTAGACCGCCGTGCGTTGTGCGGCAGTCACATTAAATAAATAAATACATTTTTTAGATTTTTTTATTTATTTAAAAGTAATTTATCATATGTTTAATAAAATGAATTAATATAATACTTACTGTCTTCGAAGGCCATACGAAATATCTCTAAAAGGGCAAAAAGTGACGAAACACAACGCTGCCTTTCGTCTAAGCCGATTAAGATTCCGAGTCGAAACCGGTTCGAACCTAGAACCATCGCGTGTACAGTCAAATGGTAGGAGTTTGCGCTATTAATTTAATTCTTTAGAAATTGATTCACTCTACATTTAATATAAAATGTTTGATGATCAAGTTTTCATATCAAGGACACACTTGAAATAATACAAATAAATACCTAAGCTTAAAATTGTTTTTCTTTTTATATTTTATTTCACGCTGTATCCCGCATATAGGAGAGTAAACGGAGAGAACGTAGTTTTATAAAAAAATCTTTACCCATTTTTCGCCCAATTTTTAAGACATTGCAGGGTGAGTGGTGGAACTCAACGCCTCAATACCAGAGCGAGAAAAAAGAAATTACTCAGTACTGAGAATCGAAACCACAACCGTCGTGTTTAAAGTCAGACGCCGCGCTGTTGTGTTGCGCATCGACGGCCTAGAATCTTTATTTTTTTAAAAAATATCAATGGATGCGTGCGCAAATGCGTGATGCGCATTTACCGCATTTTGGCGCATTACTCAGAGAAAATTGAGTCTTGAAATAAATTACTTTGTCGTTTTTCACTTGCCGCGCTACATGCAGGAAATATAAGCTTGAACGCGGCTTGAATTGAGTTTCGCCAATCAACATGTAATGCCTCCAGAATTCAGCAAAAAATAGCGAACGGAGTGTCTTATCAAGGTTCCCTCTGCCTACCCTGCTGTGTTTCGTGAAGCTGAAAAAAGAAACTTAAATTACTTAAACACATATATTTATGCCTATATATTTTTAAATTATGATGGTGAATTTGATCACTACCTAAGCTTAGATTTATATTATTTTTATTCTTCAATAGGTGCCACATTTCCCTGCCCAATACCATTAAGTTTCAACATGGCGGGATAAGAACAGAAAAAGATATCATAATATACTATCTTTCTACATGTTTCTTACAGTTTCGTCTCAAATGGTGATAATAAGTGTTGTGTATGCCACTCGAAACATCACAAGTGCCCTTATAGAATTGAAAATATAGAATTAAAAAAATCACGGATTGTAGCTTTAGTTACATAATCTATCCGAGGCAAAGCGCGGCGTTGAATTCCACCACTGACCATGTTACTCAAATTCTGGAGGCATTCTCCAGTATTTAGTGGAAACGGGAGAACGAAGCGTCTTAATAATAGGTTCTCTGGTTCTCACTACTTACCCCGCTCTGTGCGGCGTGAAGCAGCAGCAGCGTAAAGCTAAACAAATAAAAATATTTAAATTATTCCACCTACTAATTATAGCTAGCACAAAAATAATTTTCCAATTTGGACTAGCGCAGTTCCTGAGGTAAGGGTGACTAACCAAACATACTATTCAGTTTGTAATATTAGTACAGATATAAGTACATTAGATTTCAGTCCCCTACATCACGTTTTCTATAGTCGAATTCTGCTTTATACGGCTCGTTTTGTTTAACATGCTGCAAAAAAAAAACATATCGCACTCTAATTTATTACGCCTACATTCGGGCTGTTAGTGAGATGGCTTTTGTAAAGTTTACTCATGTTGGGAGATAATTTGAAAATATATGTATTTTTTTTTTTTTTTTTATGGAAAAGACACGGCAAACGAGCGTGCGGGTCACCT
>DWAP01002988.1:0-12620 GCA_018230625.1 Heliconius eleuchia
TCGAACCCACAACCAGTCGATTTTACAGTCACACTTTGTGCCCCTACGCCACGACCGGCCTCATATATTTTATATTACATGTAATGTGTAATATAAGAATCATAATTTCTTTTAATTTTGTACAATTGCTTACATATTATATACGCTATCTAATTTCATTGTGCTTATTTCAAGGTCTGACTAACTGAGCCGCTCGTTGTTGCAACACAGCAAAGACAAGTTTCAGTGAATAGTAGGCACACGAGCATGCAGGTCGAACTGAAGTTAGGCCAACATATTATTATTGTGTCAGTCAGTCAGCCGTTGGTCGTAGGACCTTGTAGTCATTTTAATGGCGTTTAAAATATATATTTTTCTTGTTTAAAATGTATTTCTATGCCTCGATAGATAAAATCAATTAAATCAGCTTCACGCTGTATACCGCGCACAGAAGGGTAGGCAGGGGAAACTTAGTGTTAAGACACTCCGCTTCCCACTTTTCGCCGAATTCTGCAGGCATTGCGTGGTGAGTGGCGGAACTCAACGCCGCGCTTTTGCCTCGACACTAGAGCGAAGAAATTAAAATATAAATTTAAATAATATTCCATTTCCTCGAATAGGGATCGATCTCATAACCAATCGCGCTTGATGCCCCTGCGCCACGACTGACCTGTATGCCTTTTAATAGAAAAATTACCTCGATTTAATAGACTTCGCCTAATTGAGATAATTATGATAATTACTAAATATAAACTATTTTCCTATATCAAGGTCGAATCAGTTGTAACAATTAATCAAACAAAACTCCACTGTAAAAAAGCCCATGTTGAAATTACCGCTTCAAGGTCTGTTAACATAGCTAGGTAGTATATGGTTTTCTAGTTATATTGTAATATTTATTGTTAGTCACATAAAACACATAATAAAACATGCACATTTAGGACATTCTGGCTATGTTTCTATCTCCACTTTTGATGCTTTAAAAAAATAATAATTATATATATAACCTTGCATATCAGCAAATAAATTACAGGTGTAGTGATAAGTATGGCTATTTTGTTTTATTTTTATAAAATTAAAATTACGATTATTATTGAGGATTTATTTGATCGTCAAACAAAATCCCATAAAACTATATGTTAAAAAATCAATCAATTTAAATCCCGTACACAGCAGGGTAGGCAGAGGCAACCTAGTGTTAAGACACGCTCTGGTGTCGAGGCAAAAGCGCGGCGTGGAGTTCTGCCACTCAACACGCAATTCCTCCAGATGGCATTTGACAGAAAGTGGGGAACGGAGTGTCTTATTACTAGGTTCCCTCTGCCTAGGATAGGCTGTGTGCGAGATACAGCGTGAAGCTAATAATATTATAACCTTGCATATCAGCAAATAAATTACAGGTGTAGTGATAAATTACAGGTGATTTGTCAAAATTAAATTACGATTATTATTGAGGATTTATTTGATTGTGAAACAAAACCCCATAAAAGTATATTTAATATAACATTATAGATTATATTACATAAAACCGCTACATTTTAATATTACATTCAATAGTATAAAACAACTGAGATCGCAAGCGAAACAGAGTTAAATTAGGTTATCATTTTCAATTTCATACGATATTCCACATCACAATGAATCTCCATTTGTCACTATATTTTTAGATGTAAAGGAACAACGCGGCGCCCGATGACTGCACGCGAAATGCAGGTGCTTGCAAATGTTTATTTATTTTGTAGCTATAAATGTTTATTTTTTTCTACTAAAATTAAGAAGAACTAATCATCAGATCGTTCTCATCACATGTGCTTATCTAGTTTTGGGTTATGTGGAAATGATGATTTGAAACAGATTACGCAAATTTTAGTAGTATTACGGATGGTTGCAGAATTCGGCAAGAAGGTCGTTTTTTTTTTATTGTTTACTTTAAGAAGAAAGGCTATATCTAAGATATTAATATAATTATTGTAAAACAAACACAAAATGTATACAAAAAAATTAATTTTGTATTATTCGACTTTTTAGTTTTTTTTATTGTAAAAGAAAATCGATTGTACGTTTTACGTTGTTTAGATTTCCTGCGATTGCGTTGGTTGAATTGATCTGTTCTTACGTAATGAAGTTTTGAATAATTTACGCATTAACAGTGACACAGATTACAATGACCTAACATTGAAAATCAAGCTTAAGTATAAGATCTTACATATATTGAAACTACAATTTATAGATGTTTGTTATTTTAAAAAAACAGCGTCATGCCGTATCCCGTATATAGTTAGGTAGGCAGAGGGAACCTAGTGTTAAAACACTCCGTTCCCCACTTTTATAGTTTGTTATCTACTAATTTTTAATGAGTCATTCGTATTGTGCGAACTGCGAAGCTAAAGAACATTTCTCACAGGTTTGATTATGAATAGGTACATATTGAATCATTCATCACATACCAGAATATATCAGTAGATTATTTATATAAGTAAGTATATAAGGCCAGTCAGAGCGCAGAGTCATAAGCGCTCGACTGTATCCACGACGGGTTGTGGGTTCGATTCCCACTCGAGGAAATGATATATTTATTCATTTCCTCGCTCTGGTAACGAAGCAAGGCGCGGTTCTGCAGCCCAAAACGAATACCGTCAAGCCTTTAAAATTCGACGGAAAGGGGGAAACGAAAGTGTCTTAATGAGAACAGAGTGCCTTAACACTTACCCCGTGACGTGCGACACACAACGTGAAACTAACAAAAATATTTATATAACGTACGTGATTGAGATTTGTAGTTGATAAACTAATATTTCAATTATTCTACGTATGTCACTATATTGTTTAACGTCACTTGCACGGTATTTTAATTTGCAACCACTGAACTGGGAATAAAAACAAAATTCAAAATCTTGATATTTAATTAGCCGTCTCACCTATATTTTTTTGCCACACACTAACACATTATAATAATAACAATTTTTCGTAATTTTTCGTTACCGGTATCGTAAATTGTATGAGAACGACGAAGGGACGCGCGTCTCTGTGCGTAGTGAAGTCTTTACTGGGCAAGCCAATAGTCGACCGATGACTCGCGGCATTCTAGCAAGGATCTGTGTCATTCTACGTAACATGAAGTGTACTTGACCGCTCTAAAAAGAAAAAGACAATTTGAACCTTGCGCAGACTGGTGGCTGAGTATGTTTGAACGAATACCTCACGCTTATTTTATTTTTCAGTAAAAATTATATTGAACTTAAATACCCGAGAAGGTGCGCGAAACCGGCTTGGCGGAGATTAAAACTCGACCGAATAAGAATTATATATTTTGATCTCGACGACAATATGTTTCGTAACCTTCAAACATTGAAAGTATAATCATGTCGGTTTTTGCCCTTGTCATGGTGTTAGATGAGATCGATAGCTGTAATTAATTAATAATAAATATAATAAAAATTTGGTGCATGTACGGGTGTTCTTAATATTTATTTTACAATTTTAAGGAACACACATGAACATATATAAATAAAATAGGTAATATATAATTGCTCTCTTTAACATCCAACAATTAGATATGAACAATTGAAACTAGTGTACTTGTATTGTATTATCTTTTTCATTAACCATGTTTAGTTGTATAAACAGAATATAGACAAGCTACTCCATTTTCGACTTTTTTGCTTGAACCTGATACTACTCTAAATATATAAGGGAAATCTTGATTTTTGGGGTTCCGTTCCTCAAAATTTTAATTTTTGCCACGAAGTAAGAACTTAAAATAAAAATAAATAAAAAATCCGAAAAATAAATTTTTAGGTATTTCAAAGAAAAAAAAATCAGTACAAACCTATAAATATATATCATTTAGTTTAGGTGAAACGAAAATACTGAACTTGATACCTCGGCCTCGGTGGGGCGAGTCTGGCTCGCACTCGCTCAAAAAAGAAACTTTAAAAAAAAAATTGTTGTCCGCCTCAGTCAGACGACTGTATGTGAAGTATCTTTAACTCAGGAACGCTTGGAGATATCGAGTTGAAATTCAAAACATATACTCGGTCCCATGATTTTCTGAAAAAAAAAAATGTATTTATACGTTTACTTAAAAATAAAAAAGGGCCGTTTATATGGTAAAAACGCGTTATTTCGACACTGTAAAGGGAATCAAAATTTAATAGGGTACTTATGGTTGACCTACAATTATGAAATTTTGTACGTAGCATCTACAAGTAGTACTGTTTCAGGAAAAAATCTGAAAACTATAAATTTGTTGTTAAATCCTTAAAAATAATAAACAGGAACAACATTTTATATTAAAGCCTAGTTCAAATGAGGTATCAAATAAAAAGCAAAGCTTAAATTTCGGGAAAAGCTCGAAATCTCCGAATTACGGAACCCTAGGTGGGCGAGCCCGACTCGCGCACTTTGCCGATACGATTTTACCCACCACATATGTACCTATGAACGAATTTGTACATTTACTTATACTTACTTATATTTAGTTTCGTAAAGAATCTAGAAAAATTAAAGGAATAATAAGATTTTGCATAGCGACTGAAGAGGCAAACGCAGAGTCAATTTACATTTTTTAGTATTCTCTATTACAAAAGGTCGTGTGTATACATAATTTAAAAACATGCAAGAGCGATTTTATAATAATAATAAAAAATACCGACTTTTGTAAAAAGAGGAGGTTATCAATTCGACTGATTTTTATGCCTGTTACCTCAGAACTTTTGATTGAGTGAACCGATTTTGATAAATCTTTGAATGTTTTTTTTTTTGTTGTATAGCTAATTAGCTGTTAATCCTGGTAAGGATATATTTTATTTAAAGACTTCTACATACTGTAGAACTCTTTTTGTCTATGTCGATGCAAATTTTAATAAAAACGCATCAGGTGTTGAACGGTAGTACTATGCAAGGGCCACAAAGACCACGTAAACGAAGTTGCGTACGGCAATTAATTTGTTTTTATAAAAAAATAAATTGGAGGCTAGTCGTGGCTCAGGGGCATAAAGTGTGACTGTAAACGCGACAGATTTTGGGTTCGATCCCCAATCGAGGAAATAAAAGCTTTATTTAAATTTATATTTTCATTTCCTCGGCATTAAGTTCGCGCCATTCAACACGCAATGCCTCCAGAATTCAGCGCAAATTGGGGAACAGAGTGTCTTAACACCAGATACTGCCCTCTTCCTACCCAGCAATTATTATTATAAAAATAATAACACAAATATTATTCAGTGCGAGATTTTTCAAACAAAAATAATTGTGTAATCGTGAAAGTTGAACAATTGTCATTCATCACATTCACTGTGAACACGTCGCTAACGCCCTGCATTGTTAAGGAGGCGGTGCACACTACATACATGCATACATTTATCATCGATCCGATTTGGCCCGCGCCTTGTGACGTACAACAAACTAATTATACGTCGCATACGCGTAGGTAATGGTAAAACGCCACGCTTCCGTTACCTCATCAGCGTCATTGTTTCCGCGATGGTTGCTTAACGCTTGGGCAAGCGTGACGTGAGATATTTTCAAAATTTTATTACTTATTATATTATGTTCAAATCAAATCAGCTTCACGGTGTATCCCACACACAGCAGGGCAGAGGGAACCTAGTGTTAAGACACCCCGTTCCCCAATTTCCGCTGAGTTCTGGAGGCATATTGGAGGCGTATTGAGTGGCGGAACTCAACGCTGCGCTTCGCCTCGATAGCAGAGTGAAGAAATGAAAATATAAATGTTAATAAATATTTCATTTCCTCGAGTGGGCATCGAACCCACAATCAGTCAATTTTACAGTTACACTTTGTGCACCTGCGCCACGACTGGCCTCAGTATATATTATATTATGTTAGTTATGTTTCAAGTGCTACGTGTTAAAACTGTTATTTTGCAAACGTCTATGTAAACACGTGTCTGTTTGTTTTGTTTGAGTAATGGAAAAAAGGCGATCGCGGCTTCGCCCGCTTAAACTACATAATTGTATATTTGCTAATCGGCAGTATCGTTTTCTAATAATAATATCATTTCTAAAACAATATGTATTTATATTGAAAAGTTAAGTTTCAAATTATTATAGCAATTTTGTGGAACAACATAATTTAAAATGGTATAACTTTTTATTTTATAAATTGATTGAAATAAAACAAACACTAAAAGTTAAGGAAAGCTTACCAAAATATAATAGTGAAGACTGACAAACCGAGTTGATTATAATATCAAATTAAAATATTTAACTATGATATTAAATAACAAAAATCATATATAATAATTTAGGGTAAAAAAAACTAAAGAAGCTATTTAACTTCTACAAAAGAACAATATCTCATAAAAAATGTGTAATCATTGAGGCCGTCGTGGCGCAGGGGCACAAGGATGTGACTATACAGCGATGGTTGTGCGTTCGATCGCCACTGTAGCGAATGAATTATTATTTATTAACATGTTCATTTCATCAGTCTAGCAAAAGCCTGGATGTCAGTTCCGCCACTCAACCCGTAATGCCTCAAAAAATCGGCGGAAAATGGAGAACAGAGTGTCTCAACACTAAATTTCCCCTGCCTACCCTGCTCATGCGGGATACAGCGTGAAGCTATATTCAAAAATTATGTAAAATATTGCGTTCGGAATATTAACTCATAATCCATTGCATAGGCAGAATATAGTTACGAAACTATTATAATTTGTTGTATAATTAATTCATTGCTTAATTTGTTTATGTAACTTGTAATGCATATCGAGTATATTTTTTTGTTACAGTTAACAGATATAGTTAACGCGATGTCATCACGAGGGGAATTACCTTTGGAGTTGGCGCTTCGAGGGCGGAGTTCGTCGATTGCTACCACACTTCTCCAGCACTGCGCCGATCCGGACGCGCGAGGTCCCCGGGGAAGAACCTTATTACATAGAGCAGTGGATGCCAGAGATGCCTTCTCCGCTAAATTTCTTGTTGACAATGGAGCGGATCCTAGTCTTACTACTAAGTAAGTCGTGTATGATTTCGTTGTTCGTATATGATACTTAAATATTAAATTAGTACTGTGTATTTGGAATAAGATTTTTTTAAATGTCGTGTTTATTTGGGATGTTTGCACGTTCAGACAAATTCCGAATGTGTTCAGAAAAAATACACCTTATATATTAGGTAATGAAATAAAAAACATTTATTTAAAATAAATCCGCGATAATTTTTGCTATCAACAGAGATATTTATATATAGCTATTTACTCGCGAGAAATGAACTATAAATGCTATACTTTAGTAATTCTTTTCCGCTATACTTTAATGTACAATAATAACAGTATTAATGGGACCTCCGGAAGTTGCAACTGTCCGTTTCTTTAATATATTATTTATATATTTAAATAAAAATAACTAAATAAATCAGGTTCACGCTGTATCCCGCAAACAACAGGGTAGGCAGAGGGAACCTAGTGTTAAGACACTGCGTGTTCTGGAGGCATTGCGTGTTGAGTGGGGATCGAACCCAAAACCAGACGGTTTTACAGTCACACTGCGTGCCACTGCGCCACGACTGGCCTCATTTATATATTTAAAACTAAGTGATATTTATATTAATGTTTTTGTATATCACAAAAAATATTACAGCTTGCGTTTTTTAGATTAATTAAATCTACCTTATTTAATACCTATTGAATACAAAACAAAAACTTGATCGTAACCAAATTCCTCGCCCGCGTATCTAATGATAGCTTCACTTGTAAGGATTCGCCGGACCGGTTTTGTAATGTTTCGAAAACTTTTTATATATATATGACAAAGTCAGACAAGGAGCTTCGTAATTTTTTTAGATTTTTTAGATATTTTATGTTACTGTCGTGCATAATAATATTGAGTTCAATACATTGAATTGTTATCAATTGTAAGAACATCACTAATTTATTAGAACAGGATGACGTGTAGCATGCAGATGATTCAATTGAATTTAAACGCCATATTGAATCATTTGACATATGAACATAATATGCAACAATACAACAAATGCTATATTTGTATTTAATGGTAATTTTCGCAGCGTCATTTGAAATCAAAGAAATAATCGAACTTTGAACACATAACGACTTATCTGCGGTCTCCACAACACGATCTGGTTACGCTATTTTATATGTTAGGTGAATATAAAATAAATGGTATGGTTATTTTTCATAAAATATTGTAAAAATTTGGTATGGAAACGTACTTAACCTACGGTTCTTACGTAACGTATAAATATTAAATATATGTTTATAACAAATAAAAAAAACTCTAATGATAATAAAATAGCTGGATAATATTTACTCTGTATTTATTCTTGTCAATTAAGTAAAGTATTTTTTTTTAATGCACATATTAAGATTTTTAAATTTTATTTAATTTAAATTAAATATATATTATAATCATCAATATTATAATTTAGGGAGGAAGGTGACACAGTGCTCCATTTGATAGCGGCACTCACGTCGAGCTCTTGCGATCCAGAAACCATGGAGCAGATGGTTGAAATAGCGGAAAGTGCCGTAAATAAAAAAGCTGACATAAACCGGCAAAACAGAAAAGGATAGTAAGTATTAGAATGATAGTCTACTGACTTTTGAATTATAATTATGATGTATTTGTCTTTTGATATGATATGGATTCGATTCCCAAATCAAGAGATTAAATTATTTTTTCGCTCGAATATGAAAATTGTGTGAAAGTTGGGAAACGGAGTGTTATAACACAAGGTTCCCTCTTCCTACCCTGTTATATGCGGCAAAAAAATTTATGATTCTAATATTTATATAAAAAATATAATATTTGAAAGTATAAAATTTTTGTTTAAATATAAACTAAGAAAACTATAAATTTTATTTATTTAAAATACATAAGTTCATTAAAAAATTAATAAAAACTTATATATAAAATATAAAAACTATTAATTTTTATATTGCAATTAACAACATGGCGGCAAAAAATGTAAATGTGGTTTATAAGTCATTAAAACAGTGAATCAAAATAAAAATATATACTAAATATTTTAAAAGAGGAAACACGAAGATATTACATTATAAAATATCTTTGTGAAAACTGAATAATTATAAGATAAATATATAAATTTAAAACAAAAACAGTAATGTTTCGTAATTTTGTAAGTTATCGTTTTAGGTGCGGGAGGCAAGTTATTGTAATAACTTAAATATGTTAATTAATTTGTTGGGCGTTATGACTTAACACGATGGTTTGATTTGCTTTGGCGAAAAATTGTATTTGAATATTCTTTTTTATTATAGCGTGAGCTTGTATCCCGCACATAGCAGGGTAGGTAGAGGGAATCTGGGAACCTATTGTTAAGGCACTCCGTTCCCATTAAGACACTTCCGTTTACCATTTTTCCCTGAATTCTGGATGAGTTGCGTGTTTACCGTTATCAGAGCGAGGAAATGAAAATATTAGATATTTCCCCGAGTGGCAACCAAACTCGCTTCGTCACGACTGCGCCACGATTGGCGGCCTGGATTTAAAAGATTTTCATATATTGCGCCCGATTTAGTCATACTACAAGAATTGTCACAAAAAGTAAGTAAAGATGTAGGTAAAAGCGGTTTAAGTTCCCTATGCCCACGCTACTTTACGTGAGACATACGCGAAGCTTAGTCATGAATATATTAAAATATTTTAGTCATCCTTCTTTGTTTCAAAATAAGATACATTACTTTATTACGTGAATTTTATTTCAGCACTCCACTCCATCAAGCAGTCATTGCCAGAAACCAAAGAATATTTGACCTCCTACTAACACAATCTTCCTTAGATACAAATTTAAGAACCATATCAGACGAACATCCTCCTCTTTACTACGCCCTCGTGGATGATAGACGAGCCTCCATATCCTCGAGCGAAACGTTGGTTATGAATGGGTCCAATCCATTTGATACACCCGTTACAAATAAAAATGCATTCACTGAAGATCCTGTTGAAGGGAAGTCGGAGAATGTAGTAGAGAGAGATTTTGCTGCGAAGTTGCTGGAGAAAGGGTGTCAACCAAATCCTTTATACTCGGGATCTGGGGACAGTCTACTGCACATTTTAGCTCAAGGCTGGTTTGAGGTAAATTTGTCTTTAATTATAGATTGAAAATTAAAATATATAAGGATAAAAATAAAGACATGACGATTAAATCAGCTACACTGTATCCCGCACACGGCTGGGTAGACGGAGGGAACCTAGAGTGAAGATACTCCGATTTTTTTAATCATTTTAACGACGATTGAATACATTCATTTTTTAATAAAAATGACAAGCTGTGTATTTATTATCATAGTTGGTCATTCATTATACATGTTTTTATGAAACATATGCAGATATGTGACGTCATCATGCCAGTACCAAATTATTTAAAATTTTAGAAAGAAGACAACTTATACAGGATTATTCACGAAATATTTTGAATATATAAATTTGCTGCTAAATTAAATGTGCTTATACTATTGAATTGTTGTTACTTTTCGCCGTTATGATTGTGTCGGTTATGAGTTTGCTTCATTGTTGGTGGTATGTGCAATGTATGACAAGAGATTTCGTAAAGATTAACATACATCCCATTAGGTCTAAGGTAAGCAGATAGGGGAGAACGGAGTGTCTTGATACTTTTCTGCCTATCATGCTAGTTGAACAAACCATGAACGATTTCGATGCGGAAAATAAAATATAAACATTAAGGTTGAAATGTAAAAATGCTTGATTTTTTATTTTGTTAAGTAGAGAGATGAGCTCGGACAGTGGAGATGAGCTTTAATCAGTATATAGATGGGCCTCTTTAACCTGAAACTTGGATTGCAAGTCCCAGGCACTGCTCTGGATCTGGGGACCCTTACCTTGTCACCCTGTTGGCACAGCATGGAATGCTAAGTTTAGTTCCTTCTCGTAGGACTCAGCAGTATTCCTCACATCACACCTGAATGGGGATTTGAACCACAGCAATGAAGCGGGCCTGTCCGCGCTGCACGCGGCGTGCGCCAACGGCCTCACGCGCCTCACGGCTGCGCTGCTCGAGCACGGCGCGAGGCCCAACTTGCAAACTGCGTATGGAGAACACGAGGACACTGTGTACAGGTAACGAATATATTATTTTGAAGTGTTTATAAGGCGCGGCGTCAAGTTTCGCCGCTCGATATGCAATATTTCGAAAATTCAGCGGAAAGTAGGGAGCGCGGTGTTTTAAAACTAGGTTCCTGAAGATAGGAATAGAACATATTTATAAATTTAAATTTATATATATTTTTCATTTAAAACGTAAAGATTAGTAAAGATAGATACTTTATTTCCTTAAGAAGTATTAATGTTTCCACTGCCTACATTTTATTACAAATTTTACCATACGTATTCAAAATATTTACAAACCGTTCATAAATTATTATCTAATGTGGTAAGATGCGAGGCTTAAAATTTAAATCTAAACCGGTCTTAGTTCTGAGCCTTATAATGCAACTTCTAATAACGTTGCTATATACATGCATAATTATACGTACGTAAGTTTATTATATATTACGGAAATTATAAATAATGAATAATCATTAAAAGTAATTAATAAAAATTAATATTAATCGGTAAAAAAGTATTAAATAAAAAAAAATTGAGACCAGTTGTAGCGCACGGGCACAGAATGTGACTGCGAAATCGACTGGTTTTGGATTCGATCCCCACTCGAAAAGATTTATTTAAATGTATAATTCCATTTCTTCGCTCTGGTGTCGAGGAAAAGCGTGGCGATGAGGTACGCCACTCAACACGTGGCGTACCTCAACGCCGCGCTTTGCCTCGACACCAGAGCGAAGAGGAACGAAGGAACGGAGTGTCTTAATACTTTGTTTCCTCTGCCTACCCTGCTGAGTGCGGGATGAAGCTGATTGGTTGATTGACCTAATCCTACCTCCGACTTCTGAGCGCTGATCGTGGTCGCTGGTCCTCTGCTGCTGCTGGGCTGGGTCTCCCTTGCGTAACTATGGACCTCACCTGGCTGGGCTGACCGCCCCGTCAGCACAAGCTCATCCCCTCAGCTTCCCTCCCCTCCTAACCTATTTGAAATAGAAGAAGAGGCATACCGGAGAAAAATCTCCAACCCCCAAGATGTGCCCATAATAATGGGCGCCAATGTCCCCCTATTGATCTTTTCTTCTCTCTCCCTACGCGGGAGTGAGACAGAAGAAAACATCAATATTAATTGATTATTGATTGATGATTGAAAAAATATTTATTTTGAAATTTAGAAATTTTCAGACAGTCTAATTTACGATCGTTGCTCAGTAGTTACAAAAAAAATAACGCAATAGAAGGATAGACTGACGCAACGATCCTTGTTTGTATATAATTACGTATGGTTTCTTTTCTATACATTCTAAAACAATTATTAATGAAGGTAAAAAGTGACAACCCACAAAAGATCGTATTGTAATATAGAAAGTTAGACGCAATGGAATTAAAAAATGAAATATTGTAAGCAAACCCCGAACAAATACTTTTTGTGTATTAACGATTTTTAAATATTTATTTTGACTGCAAATATAAAACCGACAGATACTTAAATATTATATAATCCTTATGAAATAATACGAGGCCAGTCGTAGCGCAGCGGCACGAAGTGTGACTGTAAAACCGACTGGTTGTG
>DWAP01002989.1:0-12616 GCA_018230625.1 Heliconius eleuchia
ATATTTCATCTCCTCGAGTGGGGATCGAACCCACAACCAGTCGGTTTTACGGTCATACTTATACCACTGCGCCACGACTGGCCTCCGACTGGCGGCCTCATGTTGATACAATATATAACTTTTCGTATCTTAGGGGACGACTTCGAGGAGTCACCCACGTGATGACTACGTGGATTTTTTTCGATGTTCAACCAAATAACGATAACGTTATTTATAGCAATATAAACTATGATAATTTTTTTGATGAAGACTTAAATTTAAACATCTCAAGACGAATTTCCGCCTAATAGTTTATAGAACCATATTAGTGGGCAACATCCTCGTCTACAACTCCTTCATATAAATCAGTCGAATTACTAATAATCCTATACATATGAAATTTATGTTTTTAGAGCTGCGTACGAAGAGGTAAAACGGGATCCTATTACTAAAACTCCGCTATCTGTCTGCCTGTCTGTCTGTCCGTCTGTCACGGTACTATATCTCACGAATGGTAGTTAGGAAGTTGTAGCCGCTATAACAACAAATATTAAAAACAGATTAAAATAAACATTTAAGCGGCTCCCATACAACATATCTAGATTATTTTCTCTTTATTATAGATAACCCTACGGGACCCTTCATGCACGAGTCCGTCTCATACTTGGCCCGTTTATAATTATTACATTTGATAGATTTCACTCTCAGTACTTAAATTGTATTTTGTGTATATCACATTGTATAAGATATTGTATTTTGTGTATATCACATTGTATTGTATTTTTTTTTTGTTATTTGCACATTTAAGATATTGTTTATTTAAATGATTGAGCACACCTACACAACTATCTCCCACACAACAAGGTTGGCTGGTAGAGAATGCTTTTTAGCGTTAAGCCCGCCTTTTGTGCATTATTTTTTTATTTTCTAAAAATGTGTGCAATAAAGAATAAATAAAAATAAATAAATAATAGGTATCTACATAATATTCAAATAACCAACGAACGTTATATTTATAAAAGCAATAGGTTTTCTAACAATCGTAGATAACAGTTATCTACTACCTACCTCTCATATATTTCATGTGTGCCGACGGTGAAAAAAATAAAGATTTTATCATTGGGTTTATAGCAATCAGTTTTAATATCCTACTATCTGCATATTATAGACTTTGATTAAGTACTTTTCTGGAATTATTTCTATTAACTGTTAATATATTTTTTTTATTTTTAGGGTAGGCAGAAGGAACCTGGGAACCTATTATTAAGAAAGGAACCCTTAAGACTTAAGTCTTAAGACGAGAGTTCCTTCTACCTACTCTACTGTGTGCGGGATACAGCATGAAGCTGATTTTTTTTTTTTTAGTTTGATGGAGATATATTAAAACCTGGCTATCGAACTGTGGACTTTCTTGATGTTGAACAAGCTGCTGAAGATCATTTACCCAGAGAATATCCTGAACACTGGAAAAAGGTATTTTCTTACCTATTTTAGGTAGGTTAGGGTTACGATATTATAATAATTATGTGTACTTCTATACTTAATATATAAAGAGGAAAATTTGTATATGTCTACGTTTGTAATGGATGAACCGATTTTAAAAATTCTTTCATGCTACATTATCATTGAGTAAAATAAGCTATATTTTTTTCTAGAAAAATTTAGGGATGTCTCTTAAAAGTTCAATAATGTGTAAAAAAGTAAGGATATATATCTTTCATCGCATGCGCTGCAAAAATTGTTCAAAACAATGTTAATGTGAACAAAAAGATTTTCTACAAAATTAAAGAACATATCCATATCAAAAAAAACTTCGCGATACGCGAATGGCGACTATAATCAGAACACATTATCGATACCTTTATATGAATCCTTATCCAAATAAATTATATCATATTCGAGACTGTTTCAATACCTCTCACTCACTCTTTGAATTATTAAAATCGAGCATTCT
Source organism: Heliconius eleuchia (assembly GCA_018230625.1). Classification (NCBI taxonomy): domain Eukaryota; kingdom Metazoa; phylum Arthropoda; class Insecta; order Lepidoptera; family Nymphalidae; genus Heliconius; species Heliconius eleuchia. The sequence goes on from DWAP01002989.1 coordinate 1,934, forward strand.
AGTCAAAATATTTTAAGAATTTAAATTCCAATCTAATTAAGTATATCTTTTTCGATTACGATCTCCAGAAAATTTATATATTTTGTAGCCATCTACAAATACCACTTTTAACGTAGTGTACCATAAAGCTTAGGTAATTGTGGAAAACATAAAAATAAAAACTGAAGTATCCATACTAACATTATAAATATTATCGGTAACGATGAAAGGTTGCCGGCAGCGACCCGTGCCTGCCCTTTTGAAAGCTGCAACGTTCCATTCGCCAGCAGTCCCAGTGTACCTTACGAGAACGCACTGATAGGGCATTCCTATAAGGCGATGTGCACTAGTGAGTCCCCTCTTGTCTGTTAAGTGGTAACGAATGCGGCGTTAGGGACCGCCACCCAACACGCCATATCCGGAACGGCAGGAAAAGCAGAACGGCGCTACAAATAGCTACGTAAAATTACATAAAAGGGATGGCACAAAAGATGGATTATTGTGTAGATGAAAGATTGAAGATGTGATGGATAAGAGAGATCTGAATTTTGTTTTTGTGGCTGAGACCGAGGGAAAGCGTAATGACACAACCGATTTGCGATAGAATACAAGGCGACCACCCCGAGGCTGGTTTTGGTTCGCTTTAAACTGGGTATACAAGAGTATTCTTGATGTCCGCCAGTATCATCAGCTCCATTAAGCATATCCAGGGCGTCCTAAGATATCACAAGCGAACGAAGTGGTATTAAAACTTTTGAAATTAATTATTTAATGGAGACTTAAATAATTAATTACTAACTAACATAGCGTTACAAATAATTAAATACGATTTTTTTGGAAATAGTACCTACAATGAATAGTTCATTTAATTACATATGTAAATTATTTCCTTCCTATCAAATTTCCTTCCTACCAATATTACAAATGTATTATTTGTATAATCATTGAGATAATTTTGATTTTTCAAGAATGTTTTTATTTTGATTTTATCAAAGATTCAAAATCAAGCTTATTCAAAGATCCTTTACTAGAAATTAAAATCTATGACAAAATATTAAATCTGTACGCACCTCCTGTATTTTTCATGTATTAAATAGTAACATCAAAATAGTAAGTAAATTTTGACTAACAAAAATGGACAAATAATTATGTTTTAAATGATATAACATATTTTTTAATCAATAATATTTTATTATTGATTGAAAACTATAGCGTATACAATCAGCGTGGTCTTTTCAGACTACAAAAGTAATTTGAACGATTTTACTCTTGTATTTTTATATAATAATGTTTTTGTTGTTATCTTTTAATTCATAATATTAACACCTTTTAGAACAAAATACCTACATATATGAAACTGAACTGATTTTATTTTATTGGTTTTCATTTAGTTTCGGAAGGATTTCATTGTACGTTATCCCGTTGGACATGAAGATATAGAGGCAAAAACTGTATACGAAAACGGTATGCGAGCGTATATAGGGAGAAAAGATTATTATTGGAAAAGAGTTATGGATCACTATACAATAGTGGTCGCCCTCCCAAAGTTTAATCTAAGATATGGAGTACTGAAAGCCAATTTCACGCAAAAACTCGCGCAAGAAGCATTTGTCGTGCTACAGGATACTGAATTTGCCGTGCATCCCGAATGGTCAGTTACACAATTTTTAATTTAATTCGAAAATATACATATGCACATGGCAGGGACCACGAACCTATCGTACTCTACATTCTGTTGTACATCGAAAAATGTATTGAATTCAACACGTTATTGCTTTTTAAGTGGCGGAACGGCGTTCTTTGTCTTGCCAAAACTGGGAAATGAAATTAATTCACTCTCCTGAGAAGAGATTGAATACACTACCATCTAACTTGGTCTAACGGTATCCAACAAATAATTCTATAAATATGGTAACATAAAATGTAATCAAATAAAGAAGTATATCCAAAACTAATTTATCGATTACGATAACGTAAAACAGTCAATTTAATCAGATTGTCTGTTTAAATTTATATTTTTTTCCAATTCCAATTCTCAAACTCACGCATGTTAATTATTATTTGTTCTAGGCTCTATTGTGAACATGCTGATCCTTTGAAATTTCCATCTAAGGACTTTGAGACTCGTGAGGACGTAGTAAAGCACTTCATTGATAGACGACGCAAAGAACCTAATTTTGTTGGAAAAAAATTAAAACATCTTTTTTCACCAATCCCACCTTCACTAAGGAACAAAACGTACCAATGTAAATATTTATAAACTATCTACTCTAAAACTGAACTTAAAAACACAGGCCAATCACAAAAATAGCATCAGCTAAAAAAACGTATAACAATTAATACGTATGTATATATTTTTTAATTCATTTATTTATTTATTTATTTTTATAAGAGCGAAAAAACCATCTATGTATCCATTATATCTATTATATTATTTGATTGAAAATTCGATGGATTTTTGATTAAAAACCATCCAGTTTAAAATTTTTAATTTAAGCTATCAGAGATTTTCTTTTCAAAATCATTTTCTTTTTTCTAATGTTGGCATCCCATTTAAGTTTAGATGGAATAACATAACAGTTTTTCTAAGAACAGAGCAATCAAAATGGTCTAATGTCGATTGATTGATTGAGGGAAACTTGTTTCCTTTTCGAAGATGATGTAAAATTGTATTATTTATTTATTATTTTTTTATATTTTTTGCTGACACTATTTACTGCTGCGACGTCTACTCAATGACAAACCACAAACTGCATGTTATTATAATTACACATATTTATATGAGTCTGTAAGCTCAGCTGTACAGAAGACTTTATTCATATATCGAGTGTAAACATTTCTAACAATGTCATAAGGTCACTTGTTATATAGTAATATACGAATTATAATTATTAACTGGTATATCCTTAAATTTGAAATCACAAAACTGCAACTTAACATAACGCTATAATTTAACATAAGCTTAATTTAGTGTTTTAAAATAGGTAATGAAGATTTAATGGCTCGATTATGTAAAGAGATAATAGCGACGAGACCGTGGATGGAAAGAATAGACGAAGAAGAATTTCCTCTTGGGTCCGTTACAGCCTTCTATGCTTCAGGTAATATAAAATATTTATACTAGAATTTCCACTACAAAAATGTTAACTTTATCTTATGATAAAGTTAACATTTTTGTAGTACAATATTTATATATTGTTATACAATTATATTACAAATCTGTAATAAAAACTATGCAAAAAAATATTATAAAGCAAATTACTTAGATTTCATATTATATTCAAGATCGTATATAGTATTTATTTATTTCTTCATACCGATTTATTTATTTATATCTAACTACGGCCAGAGGCACAAGAGTGTGGCTGTAAATGCGGCAGGTTATGGGTTCGATTCCCACTGGAGGAAATTAAATATTTAATCATTTTATTTCTTCGCTCTACACACAACACGCAATGCATCCAGCCTAAGCAAAGGTATAATAAATGAAACAATTTGATACTTTGTGTGGTTTGTCTATGTCTATTCTAGTACGCCAAAATGAAGCTAGAAGAAATGTATATTATTAGAATACCTAATTCGTTTCATCTTCTAAAATCTTTTTCTGCCAGACATTAGTCCCAGCTATTATTTTCAAATAATTAATTTCAGAAAGTGGCCTAACACGATGGGTAGCATACAGAGCAACTAGCTCGTACGCGGATCCTCCCGACGGTAGCTTGTGGTCAGCAGGTCCCGCCGAGCCGTGGTACCGCCGCGCCGTCGCCACGAGGGACACTCTTGTGATACACGCTCCGGTGTCACCTATACGCGTGCTACGAAACAGCTATATACAGCCACCGGCTGTAAGTAAAGGAATACATTATAATTAGTATCTATTGATAATTGACTTTTAATTGTTGCACAGTTGGATCTATGGATGACCATTCGAGGGTATGAATTATTATTTATTAATGCGTTGAGTTGCGCCATTCAACACGAAATGCCTCCAGAGCTTGGCGGGAAGAGAGGAGCGGAGTGTCTTATGTTCCCTTTCCCTACCCTGTTGCGTGCGGGACACGACATGAATCTTATTTAATTTAAATAAAATTTAAAAATAATAATAAAATTGTGGAAAGTAGCAACAGTATTTAAAACAGTTGCTTTCTTGTTTTACAAGAAACAACAAACAAGTATACAAGATTTTTAACATTGTAAAAATAAATATATTTTTCTTGGAATATTTTTTATCAAAACTAATATTAATGTACCTTAATTAGATTTTCAAAAAATTAAACAACGAATACGATAACTATTTAAACCGGAAATTAATCCCAATTGAACTGTAATTTCATTAAATTACATATTTTTAGCTGATATGATTTCATTGCAAGCTAAAAATATAAAACTCTTTCATATATTATAAAAACAGTAATTACTGAAAATATTAATAGAAAAATATGTATAATAATTTGCAGCTAAGTGAAAAATATGAGTGGCTCACAGCAGCCCGAACACTTGGACACGCTGATCACGTGATTGGCGTCGCTGGTTATCACTTCCATCCTCGACACTTAGAAGACCTTTTGGTCTCCATAACAAATCCCGATTTTGATGTAAGTAGCGAATTCTTGTTGTTATTTTATTATTATTTATTCTTTAACACTACCTACATAAATAAGTTGTAACAAGCGTATAAGAATGAGAACGTATGGCTTAGTTGGTCAGAGCTAGTATCCCGCTACGTTTAAATTTTTATATGTTTTCTTAATATGTTTTCTTATTTTTCCTTCCTAAATGTGAAATAACACTTTATTCTTTATATATATTAAATCTATAATTATACCATTTTTACTTATGATATTTTAATGAATATTTATATTGTTTTTATAAATATAAATATACGCACAAATTGTATGGATAACGTTATCTAAGCTAAATAGTGAACCGGCCGCTTAAAAAAATGGTGATTACACCTGCTGCTGAAACATTGTTATGAAACAAAGAAAAACAAATGTTTAAGAGGAAATGGATTTACTATTATGCATACATTAACTTTTAAAATTTAAATATATGTATAACAAAACGCATTTCATCTTTTAATTTAAAGTGCGAAGAAGATTGTGAACCGCGGTGTGATGAAGAGATTTGGAGTTGCGTTCTCATTGACGAAGAGGGTTGGATCGTTACCTATGTTAAGAAAGAAAATGAAGAGACAGATGAGCCTAAACCACTGAGAGAACATCTTGCAAACTTACACCCAGCGGCCATGAGGGCATTGCTTGACACTCAAATATTCACGTTACATTGGATTCACGACTACCAAGGCGTTTGTTTTCCAAATTACAAATCCAGAGCACCTGTACGTAATTTTTCTAGCATTTATTAAATTAAATATAGATTATTTATAAATTACTTAGAAATGATCTAAAATTTTAATTCATAAATTATTATACAAACGTATCAAAAATATTTATTATGTAATATTTTTAATTAAAAAAATATAATATTTTAGATGTTGCCATCGTTAGTCAAGTCTCTATGGTTTACGATACAACTGGCGATACGGCTGAGCCAGGAAGTTCTGACCGTCCTTACAGTTATCGGCTCCAGTAAGTTAATTTTGTTCAATAAAATCGATTTAGAGTATATCTATAAATCCATTTTTGTCTTTTGATTCAAGCCTCCAAATTTTCGTGCTATTTCGAAAAACGGGACTTTTTGCATCCTTGTGCCTTTCAGGACACCGAGACACACTGAGGGTTACCCAGGCTTTTTGCTTGTGTCTCGGCGCCCCAGAAGGCGGCACAAGAACGCAAAAATGTCCAGTTTTTCGAAATGGCGTGAACATTTGAATAGTAGGATCAAACTCCAAATGCAAACATAAAAAAAACAAAAGTAAAATGTCGAATTGTATATGGAATAGTAAATTGTTACTATTTAATATAATAGCTTAAACAAATTATAAATTTGGTAATTAATGAAAAAAATAGCAACGTCCCGTGAATTTGAAAAAACTGTTCTATACGACATTGTTTTGTTTGTGTAACTTGCTTTTGGCTCTTGATTCAACACTCCAAATTTTCGAACTATTTCGAAAAACGTAACATTTTTGTGTAATATAATAATTTATTATCATCTTCTTTCTTTATTATTTAAACCTTCAACCTACTAAAACACTCCAACCTTTTAAAGTTGACGGGACGTTGGTTTTTTCACGTTAAGTGTAAATAATATATTTATTCAAATAATAAATTACTATATATTAATTATAATTGTATGTTATTCATTTTAATTATGAAGATTATTCACTCAAGCTCTACTTCTCACATATATTAAAGCATTACGTTAAACATGACTTGCACATTAACATTTACGAAATAGAGTTTTGAACTCTATTTCGTAAATGTTAACTTAATATAACCGAGAAATTAATGAAAAAGTAAAATAAATATTTACCATACAAATAAACAAAAAAATAAAAATTTTAGGTGGTTTCGTATACAGCGACACTGCAAAGGAAAAAGAGAAACGTCGAAAGCGCTTACGCCGTGATTATGAGCGGGAAAAGTACGAGCGACTCTACGACAAGCGGGTTATTGTGAATAGAACGCGCTTCGCCGCATGCGACCGCTCACGACCTGTATATCAACTTAATGTAATTACTTCCTTTATTTTTCTTATAAAAACATTATTAATAAATTAATGTTTTTATACTTTCTATATACATTAATTATAATAAATATATTTCGGGCCATTACCGACGGTGTAGCGTAAGCGTTTTGTGCTTTCTCAACACCATTCATCGTGGGTAGTGTTTGGGGAACTCATTGAACTGGAATCTACCACCTAATTTTCTAATACAACAGTGTGTAGAGGCGCAGAGGTGCCAAGTGTGACTGTAAATCCGACCGGTTGTGGGTTCAATCCCCACCCAAGTAGATGAAATAATTATTTTAATTAATATTTTGAATTTTTCGAATATATAATTCTTTTATTTGTCTTTTTCTTTAGCGTACTAGGGAAAAAATGGAAGCATTGAGGAGACCACCAGCTCCTTGCAAATGGCCGCTCGTTGGAACTGAAGTGCCTAACACTAATCTTATACTACTAGCTATAAAGAATAAATGTGAAAATATTGGGAAACCTCTCAGTAATCCTCTTATAAATGCTCCGGTATGGACATATATCTTTAGTCTTACCATAAATACTAGTATTCTTAAAAAAATCTTTTTTTTTTATTTCACGAAACCTTTATTACTATTACAGTGTTTAAGTACGCAATGCCTCCAAAATTTGACGGAAAGTGGAGAAAGGATTGTCCTAACACTAGATTCCCTCTGCCTACCCCGCTGTATGCGGGATTCAGCGTGAAGCTGATTTATTATAGTGTGTTAGTTTAATACATTAATATAAAACCATTAAAAATATGTTAAGATTGTTCGAAGTAAAAAACTATTGCTGCCAATGAACCCTTCATTCGCAGCAATAGTTTTTTTAGCGTTGAAGTCAGTTATCAATAGCAGCACGCACTCTTTCTATGGGAAAATTCTTCACTAATAATTGTATGAATTGGTTTAGGGACTCCAACTTATCATGGAGTTTAGGGCAAGGCTTACTCTCTAAACTGACCATAAATCACAATCCAGTTAGTTGATGAAGATAAGGAGTAGAAGACGGCCGGTCTTCCGCTCTGAAGAAATCCGGAACGCTCTAACCAAGATTAATTGGATCGAGCTTCATGACCAGCTTTTGATCATGATCGGATCATGAAATTATTATCGTACATAGGATCGTTACGTTTTTAAAGAACTTGAGGCTCACGTTGTGCTCTATTGACTAATTGGGAAACTTTCAGCATAAATACAATCATTTTCTTTGTTCAAATATGGCTCAATTGTAAAAATTTTACCTCCCTTTGCATACAGCCGTAAGTAGTTGCAATGAATTATAGTGTACGTGTAGTTGTAATTATAGGTAATGATGGTTTGATTTAAGGTTTTGTCAGAATTAACGGAGAGTGAAATGGGTAAGGGAGAACGTATGTCTGCCGCCGCGAAGCTCGCGTGTCTCCGCAACCGTGTCCCGATGCCGGCGCGGACGCCGCATACGCGCTGTTTCCCGCACAACTATCCTATAGTAAGTTATAATTTTCAATTTAAATTCTTACTTACAAATATGAGTTCTAGGAAAAAAGATATATTTATTATTTATTTTTCCCATTTCTCCTGTTTTTTTAACGATGAGACAGAGATAGAGAGATTAGCCTTTCTCACTTTCCGCCTATTTCATAGACACTCTGTTTAAATAAATCACGCTGTGGCAATAAAAATATTTTAGAATTACATTAAGCATACAAAATCCACATGAATTTACACATTGTGATACAGTGATATGAATCCTATAGATTATAGATTTATTAAGAGTTTAGATACGTAAAATTTACATATTAAAATTAAATGAAAAGCTGCAATCAACTAAATAATGCGTAATCATTCATATTTTTTAATATTAAGCACAGATTACCTTGTTGGTGTATGATAAGAGAATATGTATAACTGTTTATTTTTCAGGAAGAAGGGTACAGACAGTGTGGTCCGTGGCTTCCTGATCCAGACTCCGGTTGTAATATATGGCTTTCGAAATATCTAATATTACTTATTACAATTATTTATTTCCTAACATAAATCGAAAACATAAATCTTCTTAATTATGATTTATTATTAGCATTGCAATGTAAACTTGGCAAATCTCAATTTTCCAAAAGTTGACTCTATTGTGTTCCAGTTCTATTCTTTATATAGTAACAAGATCAAATTATTTTAGTTTTAAATATGGCTTCTTAAATTAGTAATCTTTAATGACAAAATAATAACAACACTTTTTAGAAAACGTCCAAAAAACAATTTTTTGTCGTGTGGGATAACTCTTAAAAAAGAAACAATAACAATTGAATCATTTAATTTCAAGTAATTTTCTGTAACGTAAAGCTAAAACGTTTGAATACAGTAAATTATATAGTGAATAAAAACGCCCTTAACTTATTAAATAATAACAAAAAAAACTTGAGGCCAGTCGTTGCGCAGTGGCACATAACGTGACTGTAAAATAGACTGGTTGTGGGTTCGATCCCCACTCAAGGAGAGGAAATATTTATTTAACTTTATATTTCCATTTCTTCGCTCTGGTGTCAAAGCAAAGCGCGGCGATGAGTTCTGCCACTGAACACGCAATGCCTCCAGATTTCTGCAGAAAGTGGGGGACGGTGTGTCTTAACACTAAGTTCCCTCTATTTACCCTGCTGTGTACGGGATACAGCGTGAAGCTGATAAAAAAAACTTGTTTTTATGCGAAGCATGATGATGTAAATGTTTTTAAAATCCACATATTATATTAAAGTTATTGTTTAAGGTGAAATAAAAATCACAATATCATTCTCTTAATTTGTTTTATTTTACAATTATTTGATTTATTTGGATCGAAAATGTATTTAGTTTTTTTTTCCCAGTTTGTATAAAGTGGTACAGTCATTTTAATCAATTGTAAGCTTAAACGCATAGTAAATATCAAATCAGTCAGTTTCTGTTGAAAAAAATTATTCAAATTCAAATCTAAATGCTAAAACATAACACAGATAAAGGGAGATTGGCAGATCGATAAACAAACTGATTGTACAGGTAATAAAGAAGAGGTCATACAATCATTTTCACCCCATAACCGTAAAGCATAGTCTTAAATTAAATTAGCATTCGCATAGCATTGTTATGTTTGTTTAGGTTCGAGTCCCGCTACGTTCAAATTTTTATACGTTTTCTGGATAAGTATTTTTCTTTCGTAAGTGTGGAATAACACTTTAAAAAATGTTTAAAAATATAATATTAAAATTAAAATCTAAAGTGGTTTAAATTATCCATGTAGACATGACGTCAATTATATCGCAGTGCGAATACTTGACTTAAAACATTTTTTTTTGGGACCAATTATCACTCTTAATTTAAATATTTAAACAATTTATTTAAAATTATCGGAAATAAATATTACGTTTCAGGATGTAAGCATTTTAAATAACTTGCCACACTTTGCGACTTTTTTTTGCATATTTTTTTCTTATTAAAGGTGGTATGTTCATGGGAATTGTAGATCTTTAGTTTCTTTATTGATCACACACGCAATTTCTCAATTATTAGTACCATATAAATTTGAGACCAATCGTGCATGGTCAAGTCAAGGGCACTAAGTGTGACTGCAAAATCGAATAGTTATGGATTCGGTCCCCCCTCAAGGAAATAAAATATTTAATTAAGTTTATATTATCATTTCTTCGCTCTGGTTACTCATTGAGAGTGTACCCTAAGTCCAGTAGACATATAGGATTTTGAGAGCTCTTCTCTGATGTATGTCACGAGGTTTGGACCGATATAAAAAGAAGAATTGCATCTTGAAGAGGCTCAGCCGGTTAAAGAAGGGTAGCTGTTTTATATCCACGATCAGCTTGAGATTTTTTTATATTATGATCGCTCCGAAATGGTTCAGAAAAGTCTCGTCTACTAACGGGCTACTTGGCCTATCTTTGGCACCGTTTAAGAGGGTTGAGGTGATCATTTGCACTTTGATCTTGAATTCCTTTTCGCAACTAAAGGTGATTTTACTTCTAAGGTCCTCCGCTGCCTCAGTAGTTGTGGCCGCTGTCGAAGTTAAAGTTTTTTTTTTTTTTTTTTTTTTTTT